>APFE030421887.1:31161-78110 GCA_000404065.3 Pinus taeda | reverse complement strand
GTCATTGCTGACCAGTACCTCTTTATTTTTGTCAAGCTTGAGGAGGATAACATATGCTTGTTCTATAATTTTCTCTTCGGGCAAACCTATCGCTATGTTTTAGCGAGCCTAGTGACAGTGAAACTTGTTCTTATCCGGGTGGAAAAGTTTGTCGCTATTGTTTTAACAAGTTTAAAGACAAAGATAACTCGGTCCTTTTCATGTTTAGAGAGTTTGAAAAGGGATGAAAAGAAAACTCCAACAGTCCTTTTTCATGGAATAATCCCTTAAGTCTAAAAACGTATAAAATAATATGAAAGGGATGACTTTTCAATAGTTTTAATGAGTCGAAAAAGACAAACGCTCGATATTTTTGTGGAATGATCCCTCAGGTCCAAAAAGATTAAAATGTAGAGGAGGGATGGTGCTTCCCTTTACTTTAACGAGCTGGAAAGGCCAGTAGCTCGACAATATTTTCATATTTTACGAGTCTAAAAAGAGCTTAAAAGAGACTCGTTTTTCAGGAACGAGTGGTGTTTTCAGGTAGCAACTGGTTCCAGGTATGTTTGGAACTTCTCAAACACGACACTGTAAAGAGGTTGGCTAACAGAATCACTCGTCACAGCTGTTCCTCAAAAGGGTAACCAATCAAGTGGAGGCGTATGATCAGCTAAAAGAGCGGAGGTGATGATAAGAACACGACCAAGGCTCAAAAGGCTGATAAAAATGCAATAAAAAAGGTTATTTACTGAAAGGCGGGTTTATTTTTTAATGAGATTGAACCTTGTGCCAACATGTACTCAGTGGCGGGTTTATTTTTTAATGAGCTTGAACCTTGTGCCAACATGTGCTCAGTGCTAGGTTTATCTTTTAACGAGCTTGAACTTTGCGGAAACATTGCTCCCTGATAATAGTCAGAGATGCTCAATTTACCATTAACACTATATTCTTTCAACGGCCGCACAACCTGTTCAATTACTTCATCAAATTGATTAGAAATGTAAATACATGCTTGAAAAATGAGTTAAAAACTAACATCTTACTTGAATTATGTGAATAGTAACATAAAAGCCGTTTTACCTCTCATTTTTACCATTTCATTCAAATTTGGGATTGTTGGAGCTCTGGAGGTATTTCCCCCCTCAAATTTCATCAGCTGTTTTCGGGAGATCTGATGGACTATTCCTCGCACCATCAGGACTAGGTAGGAGCTAACCCTGATCTCTTTAGTTGCATTTCATCCTTTTCTGATTTGGAGCAAGGTTTCCATCTCTTATGGACCCTAGTGGTTTGAAGATTTCATTCTCTCCCCTTCACACCTAGTCTGCATCGAAAGGTGCGATGCATACTGAGCTAGCCATTGGCCAGTCAGTATGCATCTCACCCTATACATAGGTAGGGTGCGATGGGCACGAAAGAGAAAGTTTGTGCAATGTTTTTTCATGAAATTTTTGCCTGTTTTTCCTCAAATTAGGATCCTAATTCATCTTTTGTTTGTGTTTCAGAGATTCATCAGATCAAGATGGTTGTTAGATGGTGTGAATGTGAGCATGAAGAAGAGGACATGATTGCCTTACATGATCCGGGTACGGTTACTGCATTGCGAAACTGTGGCTTGCTCAAATTCTTCTGCATATCCAACATGAGGCAGCAAATCAATTTGTTGCGATATCTTCTCGATGCATGGGATCCGATCAACTAGGTGTTCCAGATTAAAGGCAAATCCATTTCTTTGACAGTTGAGGATATCTACTTTTTGACTGGGTTATCGAGGCGTGGCGCCCCTCTCTCACTATCAGGATCCACCCGTGGGGGTGAATCCGTGAGGGATTATATTCGCCAGTTTTGTAGAGATGGATCTCAGCCAAGCAGGGATGGCAAGATCAGTATTTGAGATGTCACGGACCAGTCCCTAAGGACTATTTTATTTACCTTTGCTAGATTGGCTAGTAGCGCGGCTCTTCATTTTGCCAACAGATCGTATATGCAGTATGCCTTGGAATGTCTAGAACCAAAGGTATTCAACTGGTGTGAGGCAGTGCTTCTGGTTATAAAAGAACAACTTTCCAAGGTGAAGAATGGAAGATCCAAGAACTTTGGTTATGCTTCCATTCTGATTTCTTTCGCCTTGGAGAGAATTCCACTGATGCAGCCACATTACATTTCACTAGGATTTCCAGCACTGAGGGAACCATGGATGCAGAGATGGGTTGACCTCATGGCCAAACATGCTGGCTAGTCACAAATTTCATTCTCAGATGCCTTCTTTGAGTGGTTCAACCGTCAGGAGATGGTCTTCACCGAGTATCCATATGTTGGGATGGATTTCCGAGGCGACCCAGATTTGGCGCTACTGGCTGGCGAGCAGTGGAGTGTCATGGGTAAAATAATCTGACCATATCTTTGTTTATTTCTTTTATAATGTTCTTGTGTTTTCTAAATGTTATCAAGACTAATCAAACCCATATATTTGTGCAGATGTTGGGCCAGTTCAACCAGCAACGCACACAAGGATAGCAGCTGCCGTTCCAGTAGGAGAGGTTGTAAGGAGGGTTGTCCTTCGCGATCTAGATGTAGTGGAGACCCTTGAAGTATTGCAGGATCATATCGAGGGTCTCACCCTTGGTATTCAGGATGTGAGGACCGACGTTCTACTTCTGATATTACAGCGCCATACCACTGGCGTGTCGAGTCGATGGACTAGGTTCTTACGTATGATTGCACAGGTGGTGACTTGTTATCACTAGCACCATTAGCCTAGGGTGCTTTTCTGCATTTTCAAGTTTTTTGGGTCTATGACCAATTTTGTCCTAGACACAAAACATTCTATAAAAACTATAAACAACTATATATATTTTTGACTTTCAGAGCTTTATTTCGGTTAAGTTATGTGATCCTGATGCAAATGTTAATTGAAATACTTTTTTCTTTATAAATGTTGCAAATGTCTATCTAACACATAATTTGCTAATGAATCAATTAATGTGTTTAAGTTTATGGAAATGTATTGATATTGAATAGAATCAAACCGCCTTTCCAAAATCCTAACCCTTAGGAACATACGATAGATAACCGGATTCTAAATGGAATAGATGTTAGTAAGCTGTAGGATGACAAGTTTTGAATCTAGCCTGACAACTAGTCGGTGTATGCCATGTGCGATGGCATCAGAGAGAAGCTCCATCAACGTGCTGTACTCAGTGATGTTATTCACTGATTGACCAATACATATCCCTTTGAAACTCACTAACTCACCGCTTGGATAAAAAATGGCCCAGGTTGCAGAAGATAGGTTTCGTGTACTACGACTAGCTCTGTCAGTGTATCCAACGAATGTTTCCAACATGTTCAACATCTGCAACAAATGCAAAGTGGATTACCTAACCAAAATGATAACTCTTAACAAAAACAAAAATGTAACAAAAGCATATAAAGAGATTACTACACTTAATCAAGCATAGTAACGCTTAAGATACAACTCGTTCTAGGGTTGCGACAGTCGAATCCCATCATAATCTACTGGCTTGTAGGATCCTTTTGCTAATACTCTTTTAAAAATGTAGGGGCCCATCCATAATGGTTCAAACTTACCTGCTCCCAATTTATCGGAGTCCTGATCGTAGAGCAAGACCAAGTAACCTTGTGAGAAGACACGGGGTTTGAAATTTTTGTCAAATTGTGCCTTGACACCTTTCTTATGAGCTTCGTTAGCCAAAGCGACATCATGATGGGTTTCATCCAATTAGATTAGTTCCAAGAAATGAGCCTCTTCCTCCGAAGTTTCGGGAAGTAGATCGATTGTGAGGTTGAGAGATGAAATTTCACATTGAATCGGTAAGACCGCTTCCAGGCCATACACCAACTGAAAGGGTGTAAATCCAGTCGCATTTCTCATCAATGTCCTATATGCCCACAAGGCTGAGTACATAATTAAGTGCGAATTCCATTTTTGGACTCCAATCATACTTTGCAGCATGTGCTTCAGGACTTTGTTGATGGCCTCAACTTGTCCATTAGCTTGCAGATAATATGGAGTAGAACTGTCGTGGGATAGTCCTAATTTGGCAGCTAATTCAACCATCATGTGATTGCGAAAATGCGATCCATGATCTGTGACTATAGCCTGTGGAACACCGAATCTAGATACATGATTGAAAAAGAAAAGAGAAACCATTTCACTACTGTTGTTTAATGTAGGCATCACCTCGGCCCATTTTGTAAAATAGTCAACTGTGACTATGATATACCCATATCCCTCCGCCGAGGTGGGGTTACATGTCATGAAATCTATGCCCCATTTGGCTAATGGCCCAACAACAACTACTGGATGCAAGGGTGCAGGTGGTAGTCTGGTTTTTCGGTCGGAGATCTGATAGGCATGGTAATTTCTGACTGCGATTATGCAATCTTTGAATATAGTAGGCCAGAAGTAACCCGCTCGTAAGATCTTTTATGCCGTAGCATCAATCCCCACATGCAACTGAATGACAATCATTCAGGACTTTTTCAGCTTCCTCATGCGTGAGGGACCTTCGCAGAATTGTATCGATACCTTGGCAGTAAAGTGTATCACCGATGATCATGTAGTCTTTGGCATGGTATCGAGTACGTCGTTGTTTGGAGCGAGAGGTATTAGGCCTATATGTTTGCATTTGGAGATAGATCAATATATCTCCATACCACGGATCGCTTGACGATATCAGAAACAAAGATTCACCCATGATTAATGCTTTAGATGTTGAATCGTTGGACGATGATGGGAGGTCACATAGTAACTCCGCGAAAACTAGAGATTTCTTTTATTTTGATTTTGTGAATTCCAGATCAAATGCTTGCAAAATGGCTATCCATTTTGAATATTTGCAACCTAGTAATTGACGTGACAAAATGTAAGTCATAGGGTTGCAATTTGACAAAATGGTAGTTTTGCGAAAGAGGATATAGTGTCGAAATCTCTGTACTTCTTGAACAGTTGTTAGAGACAACTTTTCAACATAGGAGTACTTTCTTTCTGTATCATTTAAGTTTTGACTTAAATAATAGACAAGATGTTCAATTCCATTGTCTTCTTTTACTAAAATCATTGTGATGGTTGTATCTGTTGCTGCTAGATATAGGTTAAAGTCTTTTTGATAGTCAGGAGCATACATTAATGATGCTTTTATTAGGGATTCCTTTAAAGCATCAAAGGAAGCTTGTGCAACCTAATCCTAGTTGAAGGGCACTTCCTTTTTCAAAAGACACGTATAACCTTTAGCAAGTTCAACGTAATTTGGAATGAACCTCCTTAGAAAGTTTTCTTTCCCTTGGAGTTTCTAAATCTGAAGCAAATTTGAAGGTGGAGGCATGTCAATGATTGCCTGAACCTTACATGGGTTGAGTTAAATCTCATCCTTAGAAACCACGAAACCAAGTAATGACCAAAACCGACACAAAACACACACTTGTGTGGATTGAGTTGTATCTTGTAGTGTTGGAAATGTAGAAATATAGTTCTCAAATGCTGTGGATGATCAGTCCGCTTTCGTGAATGAGCTGGTAGATCATCGAGATATGGTTGAACGATGTGTTTGATGTCATGGAATGTGTAGTTCATTGCCCTTTGAAAATTTGCCCCTGCATTATTTAAACCGAAAGGTAGTTTATGGTATGCGAATGTGCCCCATGAACATATAAATGCAGTCTTTGACTGGTCCTGTGGGCGGATGTTTATTTGATTGTATCTAGAAAGTACATCCATGAATGAGAAGATTTCGCATCCGGCGCATTCATCAATTATCTAGTCGATGAAGGGTATAGGGTAGTTGTCCTTCGGATAAGCTTGATTTACATCCCTGTAATCAATGCACACTCTAATTGTTCCTTGCTTTTTCATGACAGGAAAAATATTCGATACCCAATCAGTTAGAGGAACAGGGTAAATGAAACCAGCATGTAAAAGTTTTTCAGTTTTTGCCTTGATGGCAGTGGCTTTCCTCGGGTGAACCTATCGAGGTTGTTGTCTTACTGGTTTGACATTTGGATACATCTTTATTTCATGTTCAACGATGCTTGAATCAATGCCTGACACTTCTTCATATGACCATGCAAAGACATCTCTGAATTCGCGAAAGAGAGCACAATATATTTCCAGTTCTGAAGGAGAACAAGATTTGCCAACATGAATATTCTCTACAACATTAGGTTTGGTCGAGATATTTATGGTGATAGTTTCTTCAATATTGGACAGATTTCACTAGGAATCCACCGTATTTACAATATTTAATAGAAAATAAAAAACTGAAGGATGATTAGCGTCACTAGAATAATCTTCATTGTTATCTTGAAGATGGGAACAATGGTGGTAACCTTCCCATGGTGCCTCTCCTATCATCATTGATTGAATGATTCCTTCCTCTGTAGAATGTATACGTGACCAAGGATCTGAAGAGGTGCTATATTCTAGAGACTGATTTATCCAAACACTTGATGAGTGTTGATTTGGGTTTGCCGCCCAAGCCAAGAAAATTGATTGCTACAAAATTTCTATGGGGCTTGGGGGCAATACTTGGTGATGATCCATGCTAGGAAAATGTTTAGAAATCTTCTTACTCTTTGCTAATGTAGAAGATACCATATTACAAGTTTCCACCGTGGCCACTTCCGCTAGATTACTCGGAGGCGGGACAACAAAAGTACCCACTAAGGCAGGGTCTTTTAGGAGGCCTACTCCGACATTTTGAAGTAATTGACAGCTTCCATGGATCATTGGAATGCTTCCTGTAGCTTGTGAACTGTTGGGGAAAAAGGTTAGTTGGTCAATGACTGTAATTCCACCTTGGAAGGGAAATGCAATCTATCTAAAATATGTTGACACAACAATAACCATAGCATAAATCCAGGGCCTTCCTACTAGGATATTGTAATAGAGGTTTCCATCAATAACTTCAACTTCAATTTCTACATCTTACCCCCCAGTTCAACTTTCAAGTTACTTAAAATCCCATACGGCATGTATGTTCATCCATAGAATGCTTTTAATGTTGTTGATTATCTCAGCAACGGTGGTGAGCCTAAAGTTTTCTAGCAACTCATCGACATAATATAGGTAGATGCCCCATCATTAATGATTGTTCAATGAACAGTTTTGTTGAGGGCTTTTACCTGTACAAGGAAGGCAAGTTGGGCCGGTAACTGAGGTTCATATCCTTTGTGGTTAAAGGCCACAAGATTAGTCTCCATTGGGTCAGTCCCACCTATTGTTGGTAATAAAGCCTGCTTTTGGCCGGGGCAATTTTGCAGTACTTCAAGTGTCGACATAGCGGATGGCGATTGAGCTAGATCCTCTACTATATTATAATTCTATGCTACTTGAGCACGAGGATTAAATGTTGATTTATTTACTACTCCCTTTGGCGGCTTTATTGTTAGTTCAGGAATGATGGGTGGCACAACTTCTGGCGAAGTTGTTGTTGAAATGCTAGGTTGATCTGTAGCCTTGTCGTTTGACATCTATGGATTCCCATAATCTTTATTCCTTGTTGATATCAAAGCATCATTTTTTTGTTTCGAAATGGAAAACATAAGAACTTGGGATGGGGAAGCATGATCGATAGCAACCAAGTTGGTTTCTGGGTTTGGAAACGGATCAGTCAGTACCTCAGAGGTCAAGAACTTCGTGACCTCAGCTCGATGCGGACAATATTTCGTCCAATGGTCCTCATCACATATGAAACATGGCTGATTAGGTTATTTCACCTAGTAGGGTTTCCAGAATATTTTTCTTGAGTCGATTCTTCCTGTTTCGTCTTTTTGTTTTTTCCTTTCTTCTTGCCCCCTGGTTACTTCGATTCTTTGCCTTTGTCCGATGGCACGAAATTAACCTCCAAGGCAAGAAGTTTGTCATTTGCTTTTTTACTGGAAAATGCAAGGGCCTTACCATATGGAGCCTTTGTGGTTTGCGTAGTTGAGGTGCCAATCACGCCATCGCCGACATGAGTGTCCCTATTTGATTTAGGAGGAGGAGGGATGAAAAATTCTAGTCTAGGAGCGTCATGAATTTTGTCATAAAGCATGCCAAACTGAGTATAGATAAAGTCTAGATATTGTGCATGAGCAATGACTTTCTCTTCAGTGACGACTCTTCCCTTGGCCACATCTTTTGTAATATAAGGTAACAATGACTTAATAAACCATTCAGCTAGAAGTTGTTCGAGAGCATATGTCTTTACCATTCGATGGCGCCGTCGCCACTCATGAATATGATCAGATATTTGAGTGGTTATTGTCTGTTTAAAATTGGTAAGGAGCTCCATTCCTATTTCGTACCTTATGGCTAACTGAAAATGGGTTAAAAAGGTAGTGGCAAGGGTGTTGAAGCTATCAAATAAAGCTCTATGCAATTCGATGTACTATTTCGCTGCCAAACCAGTTAGCGTTCGCTGAAAAAGGTGAATCCTAATCGAATCATCATTGAGGGTGTTGGATGAACACCACAAATGAAAGGTCATTACATGATTTGATGGATCTTCACCCGGATTTCCATTGAATTTAGGAATATCTGAGGGAAGTTTATGAGGAATCACTGGCCACCATGGGGCATAAGCAATTGGATCATTTGCTAACTAATTCAAATCTAGTAATTCTAGAGTTGCTACAAAGGGCAACTGTTGATTTAGGTTTGGTGAAGCATACCCAGGATAAGACTCGATCGCCTGAGTAGTGGGTCTTTACATACCAACATAATGTATATGATGCTAATAACTTTGATAAGGTTGATGGGCATAACCATTATAATACAATTGTTGGTAACCATTTTGAACATACGGTTGCCCATTACCTACAAAGCTTTGTTGCTCAGGTCCTCGGTAAGCTTGCTGGAATTGTGATTGTTGATATTGTACCAGCCATGGTTGTTGGACAATTTGTTGTTGTCTAATACTGAATGTTTGGCCAAGATGAGGGGTGATAGTACCAGTCTAAGCCTGATTCGGTCCAATTAAGGAGGCACTACTCTGAGGTTGTGATTGAGCCATGGAGACAAGAGGTTGTTGTATTACGACTTGAGAGACTTGAATTTGACATACAACAGGCAGCGCTTGCACTTGCAACACTGTCACAATAGCAGGTGTAGTGGGAATATTCGACATAGGTTGATTCGATTGCATTGAATATACAACTCTTGGTTGTTGAGGCAATATTGGTACCCAACCACTTGATGCAATTCTAGTTTGACCCAAATTTTGTTCTGAACTCTCATATGGTTGTTCTCCAGGAGGGAACAATGAAAAGGCATATTACCACCCACATGGCAGCGATCCAGTGTTCAAAGGATAAATTGGTCTTTGGATACTAGACTTCCCAAATTGATACTGATGTGAAGGATCAATTTTCTGAGTATCAACATAATAAATTCCATAAAAGATTCCGGATGAACAAATAGGAATAGACCATGCAGTCGAAACAGTCCCTGGGTGGACTCCATCTAGCGGTTGAGCACTAATTGGGACAAATGGTATTCTAGCAAACATTGTCAGAGTAGTAGCAGGAGGCTCTATTGCTGCTATATTAAATGACACCATCCTAGATGTTGATGGTTGTTCAGACATATTTAGTCTATCCAAAAGATTTCATAGCGATTCGACAGGAACTTGCGATGAAGGGTGATTAAAAGAACTAACCTCTATAGCAGAAGGATATAGGTGGATCCCAGTTCCAAAATGTAATGGGGTACTTGATGGAAGATCCTCTACAATATCTTCTAAAACAATCAGTCCATGTGGAATAGGTAGACTGTTACTTCCGTAAAATATTTGCGGTGCCGAAGAAGGTATAGTTTCTGCAGCGACAGATATTGGAGGGGTGACACCTTCTGAATTAGCCCTAGTGGGAGTTGGTTCAGGGATAAAGGTGTTTATCATTACACTAGGATTAGTTCTAATGTCATCTTGTAACTGCGGAACTTCTTCTGTAAAGGCAGGGGTACCAGAAATATTTGGAGTAATTGGAGTGTCCGATGATGTTGAAACACAAGTTTCAAATAAACCATGAGATTTCGACCTATTTAAACGAGACTGTTTGGCTTGGAATGGCTTCATTTCTGGAGTCAAAAATGGTTGAATCGTTAGCCTCCATGAACGATGGGGTTTTGATTGACTTTCTTCCATGATTGCGGATTACTTGATCAACTCAAAATTAAAAAGGGGAAAATGTTATTCCAAATTAAATGAATTTTATGACGCTTTGACACAACTTTCTTTTTCAATTTTTAAGGTCAAGAAAAAGCTAAAGGTGACTCTAGTCGCCTTTGATTTTTAATGATCCTGAAGCGACAGGTGCTCAGATGGACCTTTTCTTTTAGGGAGTCAAAAAGGAATGGAAGTGACTACTCTGGAAATCTAGACAGAGGGATTACCAAACCAATCACAAAACTGCAATATACACCTTGGCGGTAAATTAAAGAGAAATTACCAAGGACTTTATCTATGGCAGTCAATCTTCCCAAATGTTGTGCTCAGTGCATTACGATCGGTAGGGCGATAGACACAGCTTCCTAAGGATAAAGGATATCAGCCTATTGTGGTCTCCCAATATATACTTGACGGTACGAGGAGCACAAGTCCGTACTGGCACTTGTCGCATCAAAGAGAAGGAATCACACAAACTTCGATGAAAACAATAGTTCCCAGGTTTTATGACGCTGAAACATGTCTCTAACCTATACTTCTAGATGTTTTGCATTAGGTTCCAAAGTGTTTTTATGTTCATTGAGGTTTATTTTAGAGTTGATCTTTCTTAGAAGTTTGTCTTTCAAGGTTCATCGCGTGATGTAGATGTAAAATTCCTAAATGTGCAATCTAAAATGATAAACAATCATTTTTTTTCTTTTAGCAATGAAAATCCTAGCTACTAAGGAAAGAAAAGTATGATTCTTTCAACAAAGAGCAGAGAGCACACACGAAATGCACTTTTCCTAAATCATTTTCCGCATGTAGTCTAAATGCAAATGCACATGCATGCATTTTCTTTTCCGTTTCCTTAATGTGTGAATGCAAAAAAGGAAAACTAAGTACAGATCTAAACTATTTTTTTCAAAATGACACTTCAACAATTTATTTTCAAAATGAAAGGAAGACCAAAATGACACTTTCGACTTCAAATGGAAAACTGTTTTTGACACTTCAAATATTGGCAATTCAAATCAAATACCATGGAAAAAGTACAATCGACTATCTAAAAGAGGAAGACTTTATGACACTCTTCTTCTTGACTCAAAATGATAGTTACGACACTTTTGAATAAAAAGACGACAATTCGATTAAGCTACTTTTTGCAAAGGAGGACTGTAAATGATGAAAAATACATAAAAAAAACATTCACAATTCTTGATCAATGGAGCCTGAATAACTTAAAGGAAGAAGGCTTAAACAATTATATACTGATCATAACTACTGAATGGAGCTGAAAACAATAAAGAAAAAACCAAATTCCAAAGAGGGAAATAGTCTCATTCAATCATTGCACCTGTCCTTAAGGGAAACAAGGATTCATCTCACCTGTAGCACACAGGAGGTGTGTTGCATCCAGACTGCTAATGAGAGACAGTGGGATGGGCTAGGGAATGAAACTGAGCTTGGTTTTTGCTCAAAATTTGCAGCTAAGTTCAGTGATTTAGGTTGAGCTATGATGGAAAGTAAAGACAAAGTATAGGGGTATGATCTTCTAAGGTTATTGAGCTACCACCAGGGCACTTAGGATGTTTGCAAGTCAGATGTTCAGTTCATAAACCAACCCAGAGATTGATTGAAGTAGTGTTGATATACTTTGCAGTTGCATAGCAAAAGCGGTTTGAAGGCTAGTTGGCTTAACTTCAGGCTCCGTCTATAGTTTATAAAGAAAACAACAGTAACAAACAAACAAACTATTCGTTCCTCAGTGGAGTTTCCATTTTGTTTCCAGGAAAACTAGTGTCTATTTGATTTGCTAGTACCACTAAGACAAGTAGCTATCTTAGAAGCAAACAATTCAAAGTACCATGTGTTTTCCTTTATGGATGATAGATAAGAGAGAAGTAGAGAGCACCAACCTTAATCCTTCACTTGGCTCCTTGCTTGTTTCTTCTCTCCTTTGATAGAGCTTGCCACTCCTTTCTCACTTGTCCCACTTCAAAGAACACTTGTAGAGGTAAAGAAAAAAAACACCATCAAAGGATAGAGATCTATGATACCATAAACAATGCAGAATCAGAAGTACATTAACCATACAATTGCATTCACAAATACAAGATTCAAAAATACACAAGTATATGGAGGAAAACTCAAATAACTTTATTGATAGTAGAAGTAGAAGAGAGGATTACAACTCAACTTTCTGATCTAGCATCATCCTCCCAGCATGAAAGCCCTCTTCACCTCATGAAAAGCAAGATCACATAACAATACAATGTCTCAAAGAGAAATCAACAACACTTCCTTACAAATTACAAAATTCCAGCCTCTAGATCTCTGTGAGGAAGGATCTGTATATAGATATTTGTAGGGGGTGAGTCAACTTCTGGGTTTTTGATTAGTGTCATTTCATTGATAGTTGTTGGTTCCACTCAGATATTTCATGATATCTTACTCATCCCTAGGTGAATTCAGAGAGGCAAGTGTCATATGAGAAGTTTCTAGAAGATTCTCTGGGTTTCCACTTAGCAAACTATCTCTGCCATTTGTCTAATCTCTTCCATCGCACCCTAAAAAAGGCCTTTTCAGTATACATTGCACCCCCATGTGTAATAGGTGAGATGCATCACACCTTGACCAAGGAGCAGTTTGTATGGGTCAGTTTTGACTAGTTTTGAGTAGTTTTTTAGGTGGAACTTCTAGGGAATGATGTAATTAGTTGACCATGAGCCTTTAGGGTATGAAACAAAACTTTGAGGGGTTTAAGAGCCCTTGGTTTATCAACATATGTGATTGGGGTTGCAGTGGCCAAATATGTCTATAACAAGTCCCTATAATACCAGTGTATCCCCTTATTGTTATTGTTAGCTTAGGCCCCTTATTGTTATTGTTATGTCCGTGTAGTCCCCATCTTATTATTATTGTTCCCCATAGAAGCCCACTATTGTTATTGTTGTGCCCTTACGTTGTTATTGTTATGTAGACTTGGATTATATTGTGACCCCTTAGACTCCTATATATAGAAAGGAAGACTTGTCATTTGTAGCATCCAAGAATTTTTCATTTATGTAATTTAAAGGAGGTTTCCCCCTCACATAGGATAATTTTTAAGTCGTTCATTTATCTTTTTGTGAGTTGGTTGCATAACATTTGGTATCAGAGCTTTGGATTCTATGGTTTCTCCTCTCCAAACATGGCATCTTGGAATTTTATCTATAACTTTATTTCTATAAGGTTTCTGAAGCTAAACTTTAGCCCACATAGAGCCAAAATCTTGGTGAACATCGTGTACAAATTTCTGATTTTGGTTCTCTATATTTTCAAAGATATGATCTGAGGTAATTAGGGTTTGTGTAGGATTCAGAATTCAGTCTCAAATAGGTGACCTTGGGAAAATCATCATACATTTCTCTCTAAGCATCAAATTTTAATTTTGTAAAAAGTGACTAAAATTGCACAAATTATAATTTGTCATTTATCATTTTTAGATTTGAAGGTCAAACCAGTGACACGTGGAATTATGTACAAGTTCACTCTACTGAACCAATTTATAATCAGGTCATCATGTTAGTTTGGGCATAAATATTTATTGAAGACTCCAATCTCAGTATGACTTGTGGTGTTGGAAAAAATACTGATAGGGATACCACGGGACAAAATTCCATACCTTGGACATCCGAAATTACAGAGCTATAGCAAATTGAATGTCGAACTTCTACAAAACAAGAAAAAAGTGTGTAGTTATTTAAAATTTGCATAAGTTTTGTTTCGAAAATCAGTTTGAAGTGATTAAAGGGGAATAATGAAGCACAAATATCATTTTTTGATTCCAAAATAACATAAAGCAATAAAATGGAAACACCTAGTAAGAAACCGGAAATCTCTACTATGGTGCATGAAAAATAGGAATAAATGCTACATGATATATCAGAATTATGAGAGCAAGTGAAAAAAATTCACTCTCGCAAAGAGTAACGAAAAATGAAATTGAAGCTAAGATGGATGTTTTAAAGAATCATGCATGAAATGTTTGAAGGATGGATTAAAAGCATACAAGGGCAGTTTGAAGGATGGATTAAAAGTAGACATGAATGCTAAGATGGAAGGTGTTGTAGTGAAAATGCAACACCTCCATTTTATTTTATCATAATACACACGGGGACCATTTTTTAATTTCATGTAGACTTTGTGTGTGATTGCTTCATTTCATGTCTAATTTGATTTTTATTTACACTTGTTTTATTTTTATAGTTTGCCTAATTTTGATTAAGCTTGTTTGTTAATAAAATTTGTAAATAAGTTTTTTTAAACATCTTAATTAATTATATTAATGAATAAAATAGGCCCCGAGACCAAGATGTGTGCATAGGCTTTAAGCCTTAATCATTAAACAATGTGACATATTGATTAAATAAATATCAGAGCTTCTGGGCATTGAGACTTTGATATCGAAACAAAACTTTTGGACATGCCTGATAACCAAAGTCTGATCCATCATATTAATGTGTCTCTTTTCAATAAATGTATATTATAAAATGGCTAGGCCATACAACATATGATAATCAACTGTCAGAGTAAAGGACCCACATTCCACATAATTGTATCCGCTCCCACATATAAGAGGTAATGCATATTGAATATTTACTTTTGAGACACATTTACAAAACTTCGATAACATCATTTGTCGATACTATGATATGGTTCCTTGCCAATATTCTGATATGCCAATATTCAGATATTGTTAGCAGGATAAACCTCCCTTAGGTAAGGGTTTACAACCTTAATAGATTGAAGGCATACTATCAACAAGAAGCACTCATTAAAGCAAGAAAATTATGAAAACTACTAAAGTTGGGTTTGTGAATAATAACTGGAGGTCCTACACTTGATGTTAATCCCGTAGGATCCAAACCCTTTGCTTCCTCCAATGCTTTCGGACTTGAAACACAAACCAAAGAATCATATACATAGCAAGTATTTCAAATAATTTGCGTATTAAACATGCTAGATCATCAAGTATATCTATATCTATATCTAACTATATATATATTAATATTATAAATATATATACTATAATATATATATATTATATATATATATATATATATATATATTATATATAAATATTAATATATAAAATCATGATATATAAGACACCATGGCACCAACAAACCTTCCTCTGGATCTATTCATCCCAAGCCTCAGAGATCACCTCTCAACATGTGCAAAAGGATTTCATATAATTGAAGATGAACATGTTTGCAAGGGATCAAAGGTTTCATATGACTGGGAGTGTAAGAGGCACAGGGAAAATGAGACTTGAGCTGAGGACAAATGGAATATATTGTCAATATCCTATATCCTTCTTTGTATTATGCCTTCCCATTAGGTGTATAAATACCACCAGAAATATGTTGATTCAGGTAGGCCACAGGTTCCTGTAGGTGGGATTTCTATGAAACCCATAAACCCCACCCGGGAAATAGGAAATATTTATTTCTTTTAATATTTTAAATTATGTATGCGGGTTTAATATTATGGTACCTACGTGTACACGTTATTTCATAAGGGTATATTCGCATATGGAATTTAAAAAAATATTTTTTAATAAATGACCAAGTCTAAATGGGAAAGAGTTATCCAAGGCCATATAAGAGCACCATAACTACATGATAATCTGTATCCGTTGATATGTCGATACACCTTGCCTCTCCAACTACTGATTATCATATCCCTTAGATCTATGATATTCTGATGGTGATGATCATCGATATTCTGGTATCCTCATATCGTCGTTCTCCATTATTCCCAGTCCTCCAACTCTCTGATAAACCCCTTTGATCCACATCGAAACTTCCATATCGAAACTTCCTATCTGCTCTCACTCTTATCAACCCCTCATATCAAATATATGATGCAAGGCTTTCGATATAATGAACCCGATAAAAATATTTAAGGGAGTTGAATGTGATATTAGATCTGCTCCATATTGGAGCCACCCAATATCACAACTATTTCATTTTGTCTCATTTTAAAAAGTTTTGATGAGCTTACCTCTGATACCACTCCTCTTTCCACGTATAAGTAAAATCCTCTTAATTCATTTAAATTTGTCTCTTGCTATAAGTATATTTTAACTCATTTTTATAGTTTAATCTATGTTTTCATTATTTTAATTAAAAAACCAACTATTTACCATTGACTATGTTTTATGTTTTACATAGATGCATTTAGGGCTAAAGAAGAAACATATCTAGTCAAAGAAACTCCTCCAGGTGGCACAAAGAAAACTTAAAATGAGAAGGGGTGGTTGATTACTAAAATATCACCATGCCTGTGAATTCCACCTATTAGTGCGAAGGAAGTTGTACAACATTATCAGAGCACTAACCAAACTAGGTGATTTTCTTAACAATATTTCACTGTGGTAATCTATATTCTTCTAGAAAGTTCCAACTATAGAAAAATGACCCTATTCATTTACTTTTATTACTCTGTTGTTGAGAGAATTGGGGGAGATTGTTAGCTCTATAAATCTTGTATAAATATCCCTGAATTCAATGCAAAGGGGGAGGTCGCAATCCACTCAAGGGGGATTCTTTGTAATTGTTTTATTTGTGCAATAGCACTATTTTTATGTAGAGAAAGGATGATTATAGAGAAAACATAGGGTTTCTGGCTCTATTCTCATTGCTTAGCACTATTGCAAGCAATGATATTATGGGTCTGAGCTACTCTAGGACTGGATATTTTGTAATAAGGTTTGGAACTTTTTAATAATTTTCCATTCTTGTGTACTATAACTGGAATGATGTATTTTCATATTTTTGTTAGTTTTATAATTGGTTTTGATCTACATCATAGGTAGTATGTTTCTTTGATCTCTAACACTATTGTTGAGTCATATTGTGATATGATGTTGAAGTCTTGCAGGAGATATCTTCAAGAAGAAGAATGAGATCGAAATGATACTTAATTCATCCAATTATACTTGTGGTGAATGATAACTATTTATTATTCATTTACAGGTGTATTTTTCTTTTATGCATATTAATTAAAATGAATTATTTCTTTTGATCAATAATTTTTTTATAATGAATTATGTTTAATATGAATTCATGTTGGTAGGTGGACTTACCATGATAACTATTTATTAAAGTAGATTCATTTACATATTTATTTTAACATTTTATGAATTTACAAACTCATAATCGAATATTAATTCTGTATTCATTTATAAACCAGTGCTTCCCCATTTTTATTTAATTTTCTCTTAGATTGGGAGAGGGCTATCCCATTTTAATTCAAGATATGTTTTTCATGTTTTAGATTAGTTCTACATTTAAATCTTAGTTTTCATCTAGTCCTCTCTTAAGGAGGAAAATAAATCATTTAATTGTGGTTTGATCAGCCCTTTTTAAATTGATCAAACCTTTGTGATGATTTACTTCTTTAACCCACATCTTAAAGACCGATGCAAAGGAAATGTAACATGATGTAATATAGGTGTAAATAGAATAATTATTAGTTTAGGTTATATTAGCTTTTAAATAGATTATATTTATGTTTAAGGGTGACTAGACCCTAACAAGTCAAAACCACCAGATTCAACAGATAAGGAGTTGCTTTAAGTTCCTAACCCAGTGGTATCCCCTAATGTTGACGGAGGACATTTTTGCCAATAAACAGAAGGTTTGAAAAAATTTCTACAAGAAATGATTCCTAATGGCAAAATGGTATTTGATGACACTTATGATGAATACAAAATGAATTTTAATCATGATTTTAGAGACTCTAAATTTGCATTGAAGACCCACCATATTCCAAATATCGATATGAGTTTGATGGAAAGGATCCAGTATCATGGATACTACAAATGGAATAATATTTTGGCATCCATAATGTGAAACACACACAAAAGGTATTGTTACAGAACATTTTTTCACTGTCCCTATACTCTCCATTCCTTGATCCTGGAGTACCTCTACAGTGAACCCCGCATGCTTTGCCTTCATGGAGAAACTCCCATTATGTCCCTCTTCATGAGAAGATCATTTCCCTTTTGAACCATTTCCCCTGAAACTTCTGTTTTCCCAATTTACAAGACCGATGCTAATGACCTTTGTCTCCCCCGTGTTGATGTGTAGAGATTAGCACTATTCCCTGCACCGATTGGTGTGACTGAGCTGTGTTCTAGTCACGCTAGTCCTGTTATGGAAAGTTTTTTGAATTAGAGCTAAAGCTTCCATCTCTAGAAGCTCCATAACAGAAGTTTGGTAAATGGTTTGGCCGGATGGGGTCGAGGATGACAGTTTCGGCTACTTTCCCCTATAATGATGGAACTATCTCAAGGGATAAGTATTTCTCCCATGAGAAGAGGATCCATCTCCCATCCATCTTTCCTATGTAAACCTCCCTTCTTCCCAAGCACAAACTAGTGTGAAAATCAGAGTTAGAGTTTTGGATGAGTGTGAATATACTATTTTAGACAAGCAAGCTATTACTAGTTGTAGCCATCTAGTTGTGTGAGGAAGAAGTGTGTTTGGTTTGGAGTGAAGCCTAAAGGGAAGAGTCAGTCTTTAAACTATCATTGTTTTGAAGCCATCATGAAGTGCTAGCAGAAGTGTGTGGGAACCTGGTCTTGTCAGAGGAAGACTGCGATGTCAAGATGAATGGTCGTAATCTCTCTTTGATATTAATATATGAAACTATCGATTGATTTCCTACATGTTTTGTAATATTACATATTCGTGTCTTAATGCTTCTTGACTTATTAAGTAGGTGGAATTGCAATTTGTCTATTATTATGTTTGTGCGTTGTTGTTGTTTACTTATTTCAGGAGCTTGAAGAAGGAAGCAAGAGATTACTGGAGCGAGCAAGTGAAGACATCATCAAATAGGATAAGTGACCAAGAGGTAGGCCCTCTTGATTGGTTATGACCTAAATATTCCATAAAATGTATCTATTGTGGGTAGACCCATTATCAGGCTAGAAGAATTCGTTCGTGTCCGCACTTATAATTTTACTTCACTCCCACCTCCTCATGTTGCTTTCATCAACATGATCTCGGGAAAATTTGATCCCTAAGTCATACCTACGCCAGATCTGGCTGATGCTTGGGGCGACGTCATGCCGCTTAGTCCTACCGAAGTTAATTACATGGAAATTGTTTCGGCTGTGAAATCTTCATACTTTGATTCTCATATCTCAAAGACCTCTCTCGATATGTATTCTAAATCCCCCTGGCTCGCCACTTTAAAATCATCCTATCCCTTAGCCAAAACCTTCCTTGCTGATGAAGGTATCATGGAAATCATGTCTATCAAGGAACTACCATGGATCAATACCCATCATCACTCCTCGTTCCTACCTCGCTCGGTGGTCATGACTACCTCTTTTGAAGAGTCCTCTTCTCCATTTCCACCACTGATAGTTACTCATGAAGTATGGTCGGAAGGAAATTTGGGTAATATTACCCAAACACTACCGATTGACATTTCTATCAAACCCAGTGTCGTTGAACACATTCATATTCAGGTATATTGTTCTCCAGATGAGATCAAGACATATACTCATATCTTTCAAGAATTCCATGATGTGTTTGCGTGGTCTTATGAAGAAATGCTTGACATTGATCCCAACATTGTGGTGCATGAAATACCAGTGTATCCGAATGCAAAACCCATTCGCCAACGGCTTCGTCCGGTTCATTTATCCCATTCCCCTTATAGATTGGGTGTCCAATATTGTCCTGGTGAATAAAAAACAAGGAACAATCAATGTTTGTGTGTATTTTCGAGATCTTAATCGTGCCTGTCCTAAAGACAACTATCCTACTCCCTTCATTGATCAAATCATTGATGAATGTGCCAGAAGCGAGATATTTTCCTTTATTGATGGTTTTTCTAGTTACAACCAGATTAATATCGCACTGACCAACTAAGAGAAGGCATCCTTTATCTACCCATTGGGTACGTTTGCATACAAGAAGCTCCCTTTTAGCCTCAAAAATGTCGGGGCCACATTTCAACAGGAAATGTCCTATTCATTTCATGATATTCGCAACATTTTCCAACCTTACTTGGATGACCTTCCTACCCATTCTCGTAAGTGCCGAGATCACCCAAACCACCTTCGACAGATTTTTCTACGTTGCAGACACTATAACATCCAGTTAAATCCTCACAAATGTGTTTTTTGCGTGGAATCAGGACGACTTGTTGGCTTCATCATTTCCAAGGATGAGATTCACGTGGATCTGCTAAAAGTCGAGGCCATTGTAAACTTACCTCCTCCATATTCATTGCACCAACTCTAGAGCATCCAGGGAAAGGCCAATTTTCTTCATCGTTTTATACCCAACTACGCCAAGCTAGCTATAGGATTTATCGATTGCTCAAATAAGGGACACTCTTTGCATGGGATGAGATAGCCCAAAAATATTTTGATGATCTTAAGGGTGTCCTCATAAATGGTCCTCTGTTGCATCCAACAGACTATTATCAAGATTACTTCCTTTATCTAGCCATAGACCCTAACACCATAGCTATGGTGTTGGTTCAAGATGATGACGAAGGTGGTAAACATGTGATCTACTACCTGATTCAAAATCTCCTTGACACCGAAACACATTATGAACATGTCGAGAAGTTGGATTTGGCCGTCGTCTAGGTTGTTTAATGTTTTCGGTATTATATTCTCTTAAAAACGACTATAGTGATTTCTGAATGCAACCCTATGACCTACATCTTGAATCATTAGTTGCTAGGGGGCAAGTATTCTAAATGGATCATTATCGTGCAAGAATTCGATTTGGTCTTTGCTACGACCAAATCTAAGTCACTTGTTTTCACTGAATTGATTTGCTCCCTTCCCTCTAAAGCTCTCCCTGCTTGTACAGATGAACAACTCCCAAATGAGATCCTTTTCCCGATTAGCACGCTTGATCCATGGTATGGTGATATCATCGTGTATCTCCAAACCTCCATGTTTTGGTCTGTGTTGACCAAGGATGATCATCGAGGGATTCAACATCATTCTCAACTCTACTGTATTATTGGTGATACTTTATACTGTGTCGGTGTCGATTTTGTTCTTCGCTAATGCCTCACGATTGAGGACGTTGAAAAGGTTCTCGATGATTTCCACTCTGGGGCATGTGGTGGTCATATGTCTGGTTATGCTAGAGCTCAGAAAATCCTTCACGCTAGGTATTTCTAGCTGTCCATCTTCAAAGACTGCATTCTTTCTGTCTGCAAGTGTCACAAATGCCAAATCTACGAATGCAAGATGCACACCCCACCCACTGACCTACACCTTGTCATTATCATTGGTCCCTTTGCCAGATGAGGCATTGATTATATGACATGTAACCCTCATTCGGCTAGGGGCCATGACTACATTATTATTGTTGTGGATTACTTCACCAAATGGGTCGAAGCGATGCCTACATATTCTGTAGATGGTAAGACGGAAACTCAATTCCTTTTTAGGCATGTTATTTCCATGTTCGGCATACCCCAAGCCATTGTCATACATCATGGCTCCCATTTTAGAGATTACATGATGGCAGAACTAACATCTGCTTTGGGCTTGCACCACGATGGCTCAACCCCATATTACCATCAAGCCAATGGTCAAGTTGAAGCCATGAACAAAGTTTTGGTCACCATGCTTCAACGTGCTATTGGGATGCACAAGTCAAATTGGCATCTCATGCTTTTTTCATATTTGTGGGCCTACCAAAATTCAACCAAAGATGCCATTGATATCAAATCATTCTAGCTGGTCTATGGTCTGGAAGCAACATTACCAATCAAATGTGAGATTCCTTCACTTAAGTTAGTTGTTGAACTCTGCCCTAAAACATCACCTCAAGAGGAATGCCACTTATATTTAGAACGACTGGACAAGACTCACTGTCTCACTGCCATGGTCATTGAAGCACAAAAGAAATGGGTCAAAACCCATTTCGACCAGTCGGTCTCCACTCGCGCTTTCTCTGAGGGTGATTTGGTCCTACTATATGACCAAGCTAATGATAAGCTGGGGGTAGGCAAGTTTGAACCTATGTGGCACGGGCCCTATATTGTAAAACGCATTTTGCAGAAAGGAGCCTATGAACTTATTGATTATGAAGGAAATCCTCTCGATAAAAAAATTACTATGCTTATGTCATCTTGCATGGTTACTTATGTACATTAGTGTGTGATTCATTTTTATACAACGTGGTTTTGTGTGAAAGTTTTCAAACAACCTTCCTGTTTACTATGCTTTTATTTCTTTGTAGATGTCTGCAACTCATCACGTTGGTTTCGCTGATGATGCTTGCCGAAGTACCCGGAACCTATCATCTGTGGCATGGACTATCTATAACCCTAATGGTGAGTTGATTGACATTCAAGGTATTTGCCTAGGTCGTACAACCAACAACATTACTGAGTACAGTGCGGTCATCGAAGTGTTATCAGAAGCCATCACTCTAGGTATCATAGAATTAGTTTTCCTTCATCTCAACAGGAAATATTCCATCAGGAACCCTTAAATATTACAAATGTATCTTCGTATATGTCTGCTAGAAAGACATTTTGATTATATTACATATCATCATATTCCTAGATGCATGAATACATTAATAGATGCATTAGCTAATTACGTGTTGGATAGACATTTGAAAAACATGTAAAAGATAAGACAAACCATTTGTACCATAATAAACAGGAAAATACAACATATGTGTGTGTGTGTGTGTGTGTGTGTGTGTGTATGTATATGTGAGAATTTTTGATACATCAAAACCCAAAAAAAAATATGTATGTCCATAATAACATCAGCTACTTGCAGGCCTCATACATCCGTGGTGTGCAAGCCTAAAAAAATATATAACTACTGGACCTAGGAACTACTTAGCATGGTGGTCATGATAGCACGTGAAAACTCGTATGACACGACTCAACAATCAACGGATCCTATTTGAGACTCCCACTATGTGCCTCTAGTACCACCGTGGCATGTCTCCTATCCAAGCATACTCAGGGATACGATGAGTCAACCCCTTAAGGTTCCTCGCAATAGCCTCCTCTTTATCTCTCCCTTCCTAGTAAGGGGCAACAACATCAATAGGATGGAGGTAGTGCCTGGATATTGGGGACATCCTGGCTGGCCGCTCTTTTTCAACATCTGCATACACAAGAGAAATGCTATAATCATGCACATACCAAATACAATTTAAAAAACATCAAAATCAAAAAAATTGATTTGCTTTTACCTTCATCATCAAATTCCTCCTCATCTGGCAAGGGCATATCTAGGTCTCCATAGAAATTAGTGCCGCTATATGACCAATCCTCCATGATGATTTTTTGTCATCGTAACCATGAAAAGAATGTTGGTCGGTAGGACATATGCTCACCCCTAGTGATCCTGGGCATCAAATGATGCCAATGGGCCATCCGCATATCGCGTGGTGCAGGAGGATCAACCTCAACCAACTGGTACTGGAACAATGGCAGTCGTTCTAGGAGAAAGGTCGCAAGTACTGATCCGAGTCCAAATTGCTTTAGATTTCCTACCTTAGCCTTGGACAACTGGCGCTTGATGTTCATCTTCATGGCCTCTACCTAGTTGAAGATCGTAGGAGCTATGCAGTCAATAACGTAAAGGAAATTTGACTTCTTAGTCTCATGTTCTACCTGAGACCCTGCCACTCTATTGATGGTCAACAGAAGCACCCTCCATGTCAAATCTTGCACACTAGAAATCTTTATCTTCCCACTTTTGTATTTCAGGGCTTCAGGACAATGCTCAGCAAGCAGGGAAGATATGCTTGCCTTGATTGGATGTGACCCATACAAGTTCACTGGCTCACCTATGCAGGACAACATAGTGATGAAGTAGATGTCTGAAGCTGTCAACTCTAGCTCTTGGTCTCTAATGAAAAAAGTCTCACGATTTATGTCCCAAAGGCTTCTCAAGTATCGAAGCAATTTAGGTTGGGCCCACATCCCTGGTGTAAGGAAAAATTTGAGGAGCCCGAAAGCCCTCAAAGTCTCTAGGAAATTTGGATCATTCATTGCTTGGGTGTCCACAACTTCGTGTTCTCTTTCCTTTCAATCCACCATTTTCGACAATTTCTCTCCTGCAAAAGCCATTTATTTAAGTTAGTGATCAATTTTTCCGCATAAAATCCAAATTCCAACTATCAGTTCTTGAGGATAATTAATTTTTCCCCTTTCATGGCATCAACATGCCTATTTTAGAAACAGTCGCACCGGTTGGCATAGCTAGGTGTGAAAATCACCCTCGGCTAGTGCAGTCCCGTGCTAAAAAATTGTGTCGACCAAGGGAATTTTTTTTTCTCAAAAATCTCCCTAAAAATCCTAAAAAATTGCTAAAACATAAATAAATGGCATGAAAATGGAGCTCAGGGCTTTGACTGCTACCTAGAACTAACAACGCGTCAATTGACCTCCCAGATCTCCTACAATCTGCTTGGGAAAAACTAGGGAAAAAGTGGGTAAAAAGTCTTCATTGCAAAGGTAAAATGGTAAATGGTAAAAATATATTTACTTTTCCCCTTTTTATTCATTTTTTCATGAAAATATCAGGTTTTGTAAATAATTTTTGACTTATTCTACCTCAAGGACTCGATAATACACTTTGCTTTACTTGTATAGCAATAGGTGATGGATGTTTGATGATGACGATGAGTCATATTTCAACTCTTTTCTCGACTCGCTAAACCCATATGAAAATATCACCGAGTATTTTTCCCTTTTTGACTCATTAAAGAGAATAAAAACGAGGGGTCTTCTTTCAGCTCTTTTCGACCCTTTAAAAATGAAAATATGGTTGAGCCCTTGTCATTTTGAACTCGTTAATAAATGTGAAATGTCGTGCACCTAGTATAAGTTTTTTCGGGATGGGAGGAACTATTTACGAAAAAGGTACTCCTTGACTGAAATGGTCAAGTGGTTCTCTCAACTATTGTTTTATACGTTTTTGGGCTTGAGAGACACAAACGTATGAAAAGGGATCATGTGGAGTTTTCTTTTATGTGTTTTTCTCAAACACTCTAAACATGAAAAAGATACCTAGTTACACCTTTGTCAGACTCATTAAACTATTAAATGACATCGGATTCGTCATCATGATGAACATGAGCTTCTCCTTCCTAGGGCTCGTTAATCTTACTAGGTTATATTCGTTCGAAGGATGAACTTACAGTGCAAGCACATGTCATCCCCTTCAAGATTGCGATTAAAAAATAATTAGGGTACTCACTAGAAATGGTGGGGGGAAATTTGGAAATCTATCGATTCGTGTTGTCAGCTTACTCTTGAACATGACACTCTTTGCTTCATGTTGGGTTGGGATATCCTCCTTTGTATCATTGACCTTCTTGGGTTTGGGCCATTCGTTTTTTCCTTCCATTTGATCTCTGCCACGTCATCATGACCACCGATCCTATGGATCCAAAATGTGCCAAACTTCCAGTTGTGTCACTAATATGTTCAAGAGTTATCCTTCTACAATTACAGTTACCTATGTTTCTGTGTATCATCCAAAATCATTTTTCCTCCTCTTGTCTCACATCAATGATGTGGGATTCATTATGGCCCTCCTTCGACATGATCACTTTCCATCGACTTCAACTCATTATTCAAGAAGTTGACCGAGAGACTCCCTTCTAGTACCTTAGAGCTTACATGCCATAATGGAAAGTTCTTCGCACTTGATGAAAAGTTCACATCATTAGATTTCGATCGAGTGATTTCACAAGTGTTTGACTTCAGTTCCTGTATTCACATTCTATGAATTGCACTGATAGTACCTTGACGGTCATTGTCATTATTGGTGGTTTCTCTTGCGCTTGTTAACAATTTACATCATTGATTGGTAATCAAGCGACTTTCTAGCATGCTCGATGTCAACACATCTATTCACATGTTAGAATCTATACTTTGATCAGGTCGCATTGGAGCACAAGACCCTGGACTCAGATTATAAAAAATCTAGGTTGTGAAGTGGTGTGACATGGTTATGATGATATGCATGTCTCTTTGAGATGGCTCGCTACGACCAGACCATGAGTTATCATATGTGATCCTTCTCATTATCGGATGGCTACGACCATGACTGGATCCATTTACATGATCATCAGTTAGATGGCTGCGTCCATGCCATGATTCATGTATCATTTGACAGAGATCTCAATTTATGTATATGTATATGTACTTTCTTGTAGGTTTTCCAATAGCATACCGGTTCCCCACACTAATTTATAAAGCATTTCATCCTTCACTCTGGTTTGACCTTCATGCTTTAGGGGCATCTGTTACACAACATTTTGTCACTGTCTCTATAATCCTCATTCCTTGACCCTAGAGGACCTCTATAGTGAACCCCACATGCTTTGCCTTCATGGAGAAACTCTCATTATGTCCCTCTTCATAAGAAAATCATTTCCCTTTTGCACCATTTCCCCTTAAACTTCTGTTTTTCCCAATTTACAAGACCAGTGCTAATGACCTTTGTCTCCCCCATGCTGATGTGCAGAGATTAGCACTATTCCCCTCGCTTATTGATGCAACTAAGTTGTGTTCTAGTTGCACCAGTCCTGTTATGGATTTTTTTTAAAATTAGAGCTAAAGCTTCCATCTCTAGAAGCTCCGTAACGGAAGTTTGGTAAATGGTTTGGCCAGATGGGGTTGAGGATGATAGTTTGGGCACCCTTCCACTATAATGATGGAAATACCTCAAGGGATATGTCCTTCTCCCATGAGAAGAAGATCCATCTCCCATCCATCTTTCCTATATAAACCTCCCTTCTTCCCAAGCACAAACTAGTGTGAAAATTAGACTTAGAGTTTTGGATGAGTGTGAATATACTATTTTAGACAAGCAAGTTATTACTAGTTGTAGCCATCTAGTTGTGTGAGGAAGAAGTGTGTTTGGTTTGTAGTGAAGTCTAAAGGGAAGAGTATTTAAACTATTGTTGTTTGAAGCTATCATGAAGTACTAGTAGAAGTGTGTGGGAACATTATCTTGTTAGAAGAAGACTGTGATGTCAAGATGAATGGTTGTAATCTCTCTTTGATATTAATATATGCAACTATCGATTTATTTCCTACATGTTTTGTAATATTACATATTCGTGTCTTAATGCTTCTTGACTTATTAAGTAGGTTGAATTGCAATTTGTCTATTATTATGTTTGTGTGTTGTTGTTGTTTACTTGTTTCAGGAGCTTGAAGGAGGAAGTGAGACATTGCTGGAGCGAGCAAGCGAAGACATCATCAAATAGGATAAGCGACCAAGAGGTAGGCCCTCTTGATTGGTTCTAACCTAAGGAAGTCTTCCATAGAATGTATCTATTGTGGGTAGACCCATTATCGGGCTAGAGGAATTCGTTCGTGTCCGCACTTATAATTTTACTTCACCACAGGTATGCATTGAAAATTTATATTTAGAACCCCATAAATTTGTATGGTATCTATGAATTTGTTCTTCGTAAACCTCTTTTCACCTGGTCAATTTATATTGATGAAATGATAACACATTATGAGGATATAAAGAGGAACACCTTCTTTATCCAATTATTAAATCTTAAACAAAAGGGTTCAATGGCAGAACACATTGAGGACTTCCAAAAATTATATGTTGGTAAATGATATTCCAGAGGAGCATAGGATTTATGTCTTCATGGGGACTCTAAAGGACAACATGGAACAAGAGGTTCACCTTTGAGAACCTGATTCATTGGAGAAGGCATTCAGTGTGGCAAGAAAACATGAAAGAAAAATTATGGCAACAAGGAAGTGTACCACTCACAATTATAAATATGGAAGTGTTTCTTCTCATAGCTTTCCATAAGCTACAATGTTGACACCACAAGAATTGAAAGAGAAAAGAGAAAAAGGTCTTTGTTATAGCTATGATAGAAAATACATTAAAGGTCATAAGTGTGGTGAGAAGAAATTATTTTACATAGATTGTGAAGAGGAGGAAGAAAAGGAACAAGAAATTTCAAAAGAAGAGGATGTACACTAAGAACCAACCCAAGAGAAAGAAGAAATACATCCGACCATATGTTGTAATGTATTGGTAGGAATTACGACTCCCCAAAATATCAAGAAGAAAAAGGTAATAATGTTGATTGATTCAGGTAGTACCCATAAATTTATTCATTGTAAGATAGCCAAGGAATTTAATTACTTCCTATATCCACCACCATAGTTTCAAGTCATGTTTGCAAATGGAGGAACTATAAATTTTTGTAGAAAGTACCATAATATCAAGCTAACCATGGGGTAATAAGTATTGAATAGTCCAATGATTTCCATTCCAATGGTTGGTGCTGATGTTGTACTAGGAGGCTAATGGTTACAATATTTGTGGATGATAGCTTTTAATTTTCAAGAAATTTTCTTGAATTTTTTTTTGGAAGGAAAGGAAGTTGAGTTAAAGGGTATTGTAGGGAAACTAGGAAATATAATTATCTCTAATGACATGACAAAGCTTCTAATTAAATAAAAACGAAGTGTAATTCCATAATTATGCTCACTAGAAGTTCAAACATTGAAATCATCTATTTCTCCATATATTAAAAGGGCTTGGAAAATCATTCCAAGGTATTTGAGACTCCCAAAGGCCTCCCACTTATTCATGATCATGATCACACTATTCAGTTTATTCCAGGAAGTGTTCCTCCAAACATGAGGCCTTATATATATCCCTATTCTCGAAAGAGTGAAATTGAACGTATGGTTGTAGAAATGCTAAAGGTTAGTATAATTTAACCTATTCAAATTTCTTTCTTTGCTATAGTAGTATTATTGGACAAGAGTGGTGGATCATGGTTCACATGTGCGGATTATATGGAGCTCTACAAGCTCACTATTAAAGATAAATTTCCCATTCCTGTCCTTAATGAATTGTTGGATGAATTACATGGAGCAATTTATTTCACCAAGTTGGATCTTCATTCGAGATATCATCAAATTTCAATCAAGACTAAAGACATTCCAAAAAATACATTTAGAACTCATGAGGATCATTATGAATTTTTGGTCATGCCTTTTGGCCTTACGAATGCACCTTCCACATTTCAAGGTTTGATGAATTCCATTTTGAAACCCTTAGAAAATTTGTGTTAGTATTTTTTGATGATATACTAATTGACAACATGTCTTGGAAGGATCATGTTAAACATGTTTACAAGGTGCTAAAACTATTGGAGGAGAAACAATTATGCAAAAACCTATAAATGTTTCTTTGGAGTAGAAGAGGTGGAATATCTGGGTCATATTGTATCTCATGAGGGTTTTTGGGTAGACCCTAAGAAAATTAAAGCCATTAAGGAATGGAAAATCCCCACAACCATAAAGAATCTTCGAGGATTTCTTGGGTTGACGAGGTAATATCACAAGTTTGTTAAGAATTATGGAAGAATATTAGCACCTATAACAACATTACTAAAGAAGGATGCATTTTCTTGGACTCTAGAAGATACTAAGGCCTTTGAACAACTTAAAGAGGAAATGTGCCAAGCATCGGTCTCAATTATGCCAAAATTAACAAAAAGCTTTATTGTGGAATGCGAACCTCAGGAAATGGAATTAATGTTTTTTTAATGCAATAAAGAATATCCATTTCTTTTGAAAGTCATTCAATCAAAGGAAAGTATTTACACAAATCGATTTATGAAAAAGAAATGTTCGCAATACCACATGCATTAAAGAAATGGAGAGCTTACCTAATGGGACGAAACTTCAAGGTAAAAATAGATCATGATAGTCTTAAATAATTTTTGGAACAAATATTATCTTCAGAAGAGCAACAAAAATGGTTCACAAAGATGTTGGGTTATGACTTTGAAAACATCTACAAAAAAGGGAAGAAAAATGTTGTTGCAGATGCATTCTCAAGAAGGGATGAGGATGTGGAAGTATTTTTTTGTGTCATTTCTATTATCCAACCATATTGGATAGCCAAAGCAAGGGATGAATTGAAGAATTACGAAGAAGTGTGGACACTCATTCAAATGTTGTAGTAAGATCCCAATACATTTGATACATTTCGCTGGAAAAGTGATTCATTATGGTACAAATATAGCTTATATCCTTGTAATAATTCCAAACTCAAACAAAAGATTCTTTTGGAATTGCACACCTCTCCCTTTGGAGGGCAGTTAGGATTTCTAAAAACTTACCATAGGGTCAAGAAGGAATTATTTTGGGACGGCCTTAAATTTTATATTCAAAAGTTTGCGTCAGAATTTTTGGTTTTCCATCAAAATATAGTTGAGACAATTAATACCACGGGTTTGTTACAATATTTAGCCATTCCAAATCAGCATTGGGAGGAGGTCTCAATGGATTTTATCACATGTTTACCCAAGTTTGAAGAAAAGAGTGCCATCATAATGGTATTTGATAGACTTACCAAGTATGCACAATTTTTGGCATTATCACATCCATCTAAAGTGAGTAAAGTTGCTATTGCGTTTATGGAAACAATTCAAAAGATACATGGAAACTAAAATATTATTGTAAGTGACTGAGATCCCATTTTTAGTGGAAATTTTTGGACAATTTTTTTTCTTGTTTAGGTACTCAATTAGGTCATAGCTCATCTGATCATCGTCAATCTAATGGGAAAACTAAGATAGTGAAAAAATGTTTGGAAGGATATCTTCGTTGCTTTGTATCTAATAAACAAACAAAATGGGTTAAGTGGTTACCTCTTCTGAATGGTGGTATAACACTTCCTTCCATACTACAACGAAAATGACCCCATTTATGGCACTTTATGGATATCATCCATTGTCCATCACATCCTCTTTAATAAGAACTTCTACGGTTCAAGCAGTGGAAGATCACATCGAGAATCAACAATAAGTTCTCCAACCCTTAAAGTGTTGTGTAACTAGATTCAATCTTCATTACTAAATGTAATTGTGATTTTATGTAAAACTTGTAAAGAAAAAAAAATTATTGTAATTTTTACATCGTGGGTTTCATGAGCAAGATATTTTATTTTTAGTTAAGGCTCCCATTGTGAGCCCTTAGGGATTTTATCATCTAGTCATAAAATTATAAAGAGTCATTTTCATGTATTGAAGGCATGTTGTTGTTGTTGATGATGATGATGACAATGGTTAACATCCACTGAGACCAAATTGGTTTATTGGACCTATAATTTTCTTAGTTTTTAATTGTTTGGCTCCTCATCTTTCTTGGCGAGATTGATATTGTAGCTTTCTTTTTTTTCTCTATGGTCTTCCAACTTCCTGTATCTTGCATCTCCTTCATCTCTTCTGGTTTTTGGGACATTGGTGTCTTAGCTTTGTGATCTATTGTGTTCATCCTCTTGAAGATAGATGGAGAATAAATTTGGTCTAGGAGATCTGATTTTCTGTTAAGTGAAGATTTATTTTGTGTGGTATCCAAATCCTCATAGCTGTTAATGCTTGATGGGTTGTCGAGTTGACTTTTTTGTTGCTGGGCAGGGCTTTCTCCCTGCTTGTCTTGAGAGTTGTTTCTTTCTTGTGATTCAGAGTTTTCTCTAGAGTATTCTTCTTTGATGACAGTGTAGTGTTCTTTTTATGCTCCTTCCCACCATGAAGATCTGTGGTGGTTTTTTCTAGCAGAATTTTTCTGAAAGGCTTTTGGGCAATTTTGGCTAGATGGCCCATCTCAAAGCAGGATTGACATCTGAAGAGGACACTTTCATAATCGAGTTTCTGGTTCCACACATAGTCTTTACTTAAGTTTGTTTTAGCTGGGAATCTGACGTTGAAGTCCATTTCCACACAGATGCATGCATAGGTGGTTTTGGCATATTCCTTTGTTTCTAGGCACCTGCAGTAAAATTTCCCAATTGCATTTCCAATGGCTTGTAGTGAGGAGAGATTCTAGATATGCAAGGGTAGGCTTGACAATCTCACCCAAACTGGTGTTGAGGTTATGACTATTGTTGAGGGATTGAATGATGGGTTCCATGGCTTCATGAATAGGCCTGATTTTTCCCAAAACCAAGGGCCGGAATCTAGAATACATTGTCTACTTTCAGGATTTTTCAAAATCTACTATAAAGAAACCCCTAACACAGGGGTAGATATTAATTTCATTAGAAATGAAAGGCTTCCACACCTCCGAGATCCAATTGTGGAGAGCTGTCAACTGCGGCCAAAAGCCATTGAACTGACAGATTAGGGAACTTTCGGAAAACTTCAAAGCCTCATCGAGTGAGACCTGGACCACCTGAACCGTGGAGGTGGGGCTTCACTGACAATATGGGTAGGAGATTTCCCTCTAGAAGCAGATGGAATTGAGCCAATAACTACTTTCGTGAAGCTGGGAGCCATATTTTCCCATAGAAAGCCAAGACCCAACCACAAAGAACTCAGAGAAATAAGGTAGAAGATTAGATCTAGATCTAGCTGCAGAAGATTAGATCTAGAACATAGTCGCAAAGAAGATTAGATCTAGAGCCCAGCAAGAAAAAATAAATCACCGAATTTTGCTTTATGAACCACTCGATCCGGAGATGGCCACGTAAAAGAAGACTTGCTCACAAATCTATTTTCGTAGATTATAAAAAAAATATAAAAAGTAAGCAGATCTGAGAACCGCGGCCGTAGATGGAAGAACACAGCCAAAAAGATAATTTTATGCCGATGTTTGTTAAAGTAACGCAACCGTAGAGATAATATGCTGGAAGAATGTAGCCACAAGAATGTAGTCATAGAGATAAACAAAAATATGATGAAACTTTGGATCAATAGCCATAGACGGAAGACGAGAATGACAAAGAGGTTGTTAAAGTAACATAGCCACAGAGATAATATACCGGAAGAACACAGCGACAAGAACGTAGCTGCAAAGAACATGCAGGGACATATGCTAGAACATGCAGGGCCATCATATTACACCTTGTAAGAAGTCAAATTTGTCTTTTTAAGTCACCCTCCAAGACCTTGTCACTATCCCTTACTCAAATCGACCTATAATTTAAGGATGATCTGGGAAATATGAAGTTGGCCTACTCTAGAGATCATGTCGGCCTAATGGACATGGAAAAACAACTATATATAGCAGTGCTCTACCTCATTTGGATAATATAAATTCAGTGAGGCAAGTCTTTATCTCAAGTGTGCAAATCATTTAGAAGAAGCGTTAAATTCAATGAAGGAAGAAGGAAGGATAACGAAGGAATTGACATTGTTGGTGGACTCTTTTGGGCTAAGTTTACCCTAACATGTGCAAAGGTTGTAGGTCCAAAGTTGGAAAGGAAAGATTGAATATTTCATTCACCTAAAAGTGATCTTGTTTGGGTGGAAAACTTCTCTCAAGGAAACCAAGTAAGAAAGAGAAAAAAGTCTCCCTCTTGACGAGGCTATTAAAGGAGAAAAAGTCATTTAGGTTTTTTTTTTGTGAAGAAGAGAGTTGTAGACCTACAAGGAGATGCCGAAATTATGAAGGAATTTGAAAAGAGGAGGGTTAAGTAAGGGCGCGTACATGTTGGAAACCATGGTTTTTGTCCATGGTATTTGGTCCATGGTATTTGGTCCGAAGTGACGACCCCAGGTATTGGGTCCAAGGTATTGGTTCGACATGGTTTTGGACCATGGTATTGAGAAAATCCTATACCTATATAAGGAGAAGATCATTAGGCCAAAGGAGGTGTGTGAAATGAATGTCTGTTGAAGGATGAAGTTCGAGCATGATTGTTATGGGTTTGTGATGCTTGGCTTGATCTAAATCAAGTTGATGACAACGAAGGTTTAAGCAATTATCTATAGATATGTACGCAGGATCTCTTTGGTAAAGGTGCGTATACATGCGTGTTTGACACAGTCAAGTAGCGCATATCTGTATGCGGGTTCTCTTTGGTAAAGATGCGTACGGACACATGTTTGACACAGTCAAGTAGCGTATGCATTATGAGATTTGATGTTTCTAGTTGTTATTGATTCTTGTGGTTGTGGCGGATCTCTGGTATGTGTTTTGGTAACTATGGTTGTTGACAGGGTTTCAGTGATTAAGTATTGGGTGATTCAGAGATTGATGATGCAGGCATAATTGATGATAGTATTGCAGTGATCATTGTTGTGTATTTATGGATCCAATCTGAAAATGTATGAAACGTGGTCCTTGGAAGAGAAGGTTGTAGCCTTTTGTAGGCCAGCACCTACGTACTAGTACTAGCTAGTACAAGAGCTAAGGGGGTTGTAGCTCCCTTCCAGGAGAAGTTGGAGAATGAGAGAGGGTTGTAGCCCTCTGCAGGTTGCAGCCTGCGTACTGGTAAATGACTGCACCAGTACATTGTAAAAGAAGTTTCTTATTAAAAGAAGATAGAATTGCAGCAGGTGGTTTTCACCCACATTGGGTTTCCACTTTATATCATGGTGTTCATGTGTGTGGCTTATGATCTGTTCTATTATACTGCTCCTGTTTACTGTTAATATGGTTAATAATGTTCTGATGAATTCACCGAAGATAAACTAACTAAATCATAAAGGTTACTGGATGTACGCTAGGTGCTTTTAACACAGTCGCGTATATACGAGGATATCCTTAACTGAAGTAGCGTATATGAGTCTGAGTATGAAAATGAAAAAGTATCTGATTTAATAATACTGATTCAGACCCCCCCCCCTCTCAGTATTATTTCCAACAATTGGTATCAGAGTAGGTTCTTTAGAAGAAGCTTGATCGCTTCAAGGAAAGATCCATCATAATGGCTAATCAAGAAAGAGAGGCATCCATAAGACCACCAATCTTTGATGGGAGCAACTTTACCCACTGGAAGATAAGAACCACAGCATATCTGCAATCACTTGGAATGGATGTCTGGGGAATCGTGGAAGGACGATACACATATCCATCAGCAATTCCTACAGATACAACAGAGAGAAAGAAATATGAACTCAATGCCAAAGTTGTTACTGTCTTATTGGGAAGTTTATCACAATCCGAATTCATGAAGGTCATGCATTTCAAATCAGCCAAGGAAATATGGGACAAAATCATTCTAAGCTACGAAGGAGATGAATGGGTAAAACGAGCAAAGCTTCAAACTCTCAGAATACGATATGAAAATCTTAAGATGCGTAACAATGAAAGCATAGCTAATTATTTTCTGCGTATAGATGAGATTGTCAATTGTATGAGGAATCTGGGTGAAGACTTTAAGGAAGTTGTCCTAGTTGAAAAAGTTTTAAGATCTTTGTTTGCTAAATTTGATTCCAAAGTGTTTTCCATAGAAGAAAAGGAGAATTTGTAGAAAATCACTATGTGACAGCTTCACGGAATCTTAACTGCTTTTGAGATGAGAATAGGAGGACCATTAGATATTAGAGAAGCTACTTTCAAAGTATCAGCGAATGGATCAGGATACATTTCAGAAGGGGAGGAAGAAGTAAATTTTGTCAAGAATCTTGAACGAGGATCTGGAAGCTTTGAAGGTAAGCTACCTTTCAAATGCTTTTCATGTGGTAGAGTTGGTCACTACGCTGCTAGATGCCCTCATAACAAAGGAATGATGCATGAAAATGGTAATAGAAGCTATTATACCCATGTTAAAAGTATTGAATCATTCAATAGTAGTGAAGACATTAAAAGTATCATGGCATATGAAAAGAAGGATGTAGAATCAAAAGAATTTACCGGATTAAATGAGCAATTGGAGATAGTAACCAGAGTAAGGGAGCAATTGCAGGATGTAGTAAAAGATCAGAGCATAACAATTCAGAGACTTGAATTGAAGATCCTCTCTCTAAAAGAAGATCTTGAAAAATCAAAGAAGCAAAATATAGAATCTCTTGAAGAACAAGAACATGAAGTGATCGAATTAAGGCAACAAGTGGAAGAAGGAAGAAAAGTTGAAGAAAACATAAGGAAGCAGTATCTGGAAAAGGAAGAACAACATCAGGTTGAGGTAAATATCTTAAAAGGTAAATTAGAAGAACATGATAAATTGTTACGATTTCATGATAGTACTAAGATTTTGGATGACGTTCTTGGTAGTCAAAGATCCCCTACTATTAAAACTGGTCTTGGCTTTTATGAATTTGTTGAAGGTGAATCTAGTTCACAAGGTGAGGCAAGGAACTCTAATAAGAAATCTAAAATGACCAACAAGGAACAGCCAAGGAAAGAAATTCCTCAAAGAAAATCCTTTAGTGCCAACTATGAAAGTGTTAGACGATTACTTCCTCCATTGAATAATGTTGAATGTTATGTATGTCATAATCTTGGACATGTTGCAGCCAGATGCAGAAGTAGAATGGTTCAAGACCATCACACAAGATCATCACATTCCAGATATTTCAGAGGATATTGTTTTGCTTGCAATATGTATGGTCACAAAGCAATTGCTTGCTATAGAAGGAATATGAAACATGTAAGATGTTATGCATGTAACAAGTTTGGACATAAAGCAAGGGAATGCAAGAATAAAATTCAAAATCCAAAGCAAGAAGACTATACATCATCACAATTCCAGGAATTGAAGAAGACAAAATTAGAGACTGAAAGGTGTGACATAACCCGGTTAGTTGACATAACAGACACATAGGAAACTGAAAGTGAAGACCTCCAGTATTCCATCTTGCATACGCTGATATAATAAAGAAAAATAGCATATATACATGAGATAGAGGCTGCCAAGTCGCGTATATGGAAGAAAAGAGTAGCAGATCAGTCTTAGGAAATGGTTCGGTCATGGCACTTGATGGTTGGCACAGACTCAGGGGGAGCTATACTTAAATAATGCATTGTTGGCATTTTAATGAGAAGTCTTTGATAATGATGCTTATATGGTAAAATAATATTTTTGCTGGTTGGTCAAAAGATTGGTGTTGCAGGTTGTAGGATGCTGATGCTTTTGGTACAGACCATATATAGTGTATGATAGTTGCTGATGGCTATCATGGTCTTGAATAGATTTTCGGTCTTTCTTATAAAGACCTTGCATGTGCTTAGGGGGAGCATGGACAGAATGGTACATCTTGGCATGTACAAAGGGGGAGCTCATCAGAGATTTCAGCAGGTACTCATGGGGAGTATGGATAGAAGAGGGTATACCGAAGAAGAGAACATCTTGGTCTACCATTTTCCCTTCATGTCAAAGGGGGAGAGTGACTTGGTGTGGTTGTTGCCATCAAGTCCAAAGGGAGAGATTGTTGGCATTATGGTACATGTGTTTTCCTTGATGGCAACTCACTCAGAGGTATGATACAGGTGATGGAAACTCACTCAGAGGACAGATCATAGTGCAGCAGGTAAAGAGAGAGATATACACAGGTTGACCGTGATGAAAACACGTATATACGTGGGTTATCTGAGAAAAAGGCGCGTACGAGATATACGCATGTTAACCTTGATGGAAGCATGTATACACGCAGGTTAGCGGAACAGTAGGCGCATACACACAGGTTCATAGAAGTAAAGGCGCATACATGTTGGAAACCATGGTTTTTGTTTGTGGTATTTGGTCCATGGTATTTGGTCCAAAGTGACGACCCCAGGTATTAGGTCCAAGGTATTGGTTCGACATGGTTTTGGACCATGGTATTGAGAAAATCCTAAACCTATATAAGGAGAAGATCATTAGGCCAAAGGAGGTGTGTGAAATGAATGTCTGTTGAAGGGTGAAGTTCGAGCATGATTGTTATGGGTTTGTGATGCTTGGCTTGATCTGAATCAAGTTGATGACAGAGAAGGTATAAGAAATTATCTATAGATATGTACGCGGGTTCTCTATCATAAAGGTGTGTATACAAGCATGTTTGACACAATCAAGTAGCGTATATTTGTACGCGGGTTCTCTTTGGTAAAGACGCATATGCACGCGTGTTTGACACAGTCAAGTAGCGTATGCATTATGAGATTTGATGTTTTTGGTTGTTATTGATTCTTGTGGTTGTGGCAGAGTTCTGGGCTCTGGTATGTGTTTTGGTAACAGTGGTTGTTGACAAGGTTTCAATGATTAAGTATTGGGTGATTCAGAGATTGATGATGCAGGTATAATTGATGATAGTATTGCAGTGATGATTGTTGTGTATTTATGGATCCAGTATGAAAATGTATGAAACGTGGTCCTTGGAAGAGAAGGTTGTAGCCTTCTGTAGGCCAGCACCTACGTACTAGTACTAGCTAGTACAAGAGCTAAGGGGGTTGTAGCTCCCTTCCAGGAGAAGCTGGAGAATGAGAGAGGGTTGTAGCCCTCTGCAGGTTGCAACCTGCATACTGGTAAATGACTGCACCAGTACATTGTAAAAGAAGTTTCTTATTAAAAGAAGATAGAGACAAATTGCAGCAGGTGGTTTTCACCCACATTTGGTTTCCACCTTATATCATGGTGTTCATGTGTGTTGCTTATGATCTGTTCTATTATACTACTCCTGTTTACTGTTAATATGGTTAATAATGTTTTGATGAATTCACTGAAGATAAAATAACTAAATCATAAAGGTTACTGGATGTACGCTAGTTTCTTTTAACACAGTCGTGTATATACGCGAATATCCTTAACTGAAGTAGTGTATATGAATCTGAGTATGAAAATGAAAAAGTATCTGATTTAATAATACTGATTCACCCCCCCCTCTTAGTATTATTTCCAACATCATATTCTACTATCTATATCACTATCAAGTTAAAGGAGGAAGAAAGTGGAGAAAGAATCTACTCAAGTAAGTATATGACTTCATCTAAATCTATCAAAATGTATTTTTGCAAGGAGAACAAAAAATTAGTTGGGGCTTCAATTTTTCTTGCATGGAAGAAAAGAACAAACCTAAACCTTATTTAGAATGAATTCATGTATCACATCAAGGGGTCAATAACCCAACCTCCTAAAGGAGATACTCAAGAACTTGCTAAATATATGAAAGGGGTAATTTTGGCCTAGTGGATTCTCATAGAATCCATCAAAGACTCCTTCATCCTATATGTATCGAAAGTAGACACTTCAAAAGATATATATGACAAATTGGTAGAGTTGTTTTCCATTAATATTGTAATAGAAGTTATCTCTCTAAGGAAAGAGCTATACAATTGAAGATTTCAAAGGAGGAAGGAATATCCTCATATTTCATGAGGATTTTAGAAATAAAATATGAACTTCAAGGTCTAGGTGAAATAATGTTTGACAAAGAAATGACCACTGTAGTATTAAATGCACTACCAGAGAAATGGGGAAAGTTCACTTCAAGTGTTTATGGGAATAAAGAAGCCACTTATTTCCTAGATCTATGGTCATTGTGGAAGATCAAAGAAACCAGATTGTAGGCAAAAAATGATGTAGGATGAAATGAAAAAAATCTAGCATATGGTGTTTTGAAAAAAAGAAAAGGAAATTTTGGTAAATTTGGTCCTCAAAAGAAAAGGAAGAACATGGCTAAGGTTCAGGGATATGGATGTCAAGAATATGGGAACTATAGAAGAGATTGTCCTAAACTTAAAAGGGATAATATCAAGAGAAATAAGGAAGAAATCCATATTACTGAAGAAGTGGAAGAACCTAAAATGAAGAATCCTAAGAAGGAGGAAGTGACATATCTCTACTATGGCTAAGATAATCTCCTTCACTACAAGTACTCTTTAATAGTGTAAATTATAGCGATTGAAATAAGAAGAATTTTGAATAAGATAGGATGAATCATATTAGAAAATGGCTTCAGGGTAGAAGCATTAGAAGTAAGAGTTTGTGACATAGATAACATGGAGGATGTCTGAAACAAAATCTATGGAAGTCGAATATATAGGATATAGCTCTTGGAAACCTCATTGAAAACTCAAGTGATACTTATGGAAAAAAAAATCATCTAGGACAAGGATCATCATACATTAGTCAAAAGGTAACATCTGCAGGATAGGATATGTGAGATCCTCAAAATGATTTGATGGAATATTTATTGTAAGGTTCACTAATCATGAGGGAAATAAAGTGTTTCATCAAGAATTCCAAACTTGTGGAATTCATGGGATGATGGTATGATGACATAACAAACAAGCATATGAAGGGAATTAAGCTCCTTCATTCAAAGAAAGTTGTTGGAGGAAATCTAGATGACCCAAAGGAAAGAGTCCATATGTATGCATACATTTAATGTTATGTAAGTCATGTCATATGGTTGCATATATCATGAAATAATGTTCTACCTTAAGAGCATGATAAAAAACAAAAGAACGCCTCCCTCAATAGGATGTACGAATCGATGGGTCACATATTCACTAGATGAAATCAACATAATATGTCCTCATATGAAGTACGAGGTGGTTGACTATAATTGAGGAAATCTATTTTGAACCTCATGGGAATGAAATGTGTGAAGAAAGGAATGAATAAATTATGGAATATGAAACAATGGTAAAGGAAATCAACATCTGTAAGACAAAGAATATTTTACGGTGATATCTACTAGAAAGATATGAAGATCATGATGGAACTCTAGAAAAGATGGAGACCGTTGACAATATATATCTTTATGAGATATGTCAAAAATGTGTGTAGGATACTAATTCCTACAGGAAGATGTCACGATGAAAGACCATAACAAAGGTAATTGTGATTTCAGTGTTCATTTCTTATTTTTGAACAAGTATCTGGATAGGCTTGTACATGATTCCAAAGGAATAACTATGGATGTCTTCCCATAGGAACATGTGAAAGGATGTAAGATCCTTCTGAAGAAGATAATATGAAGAAGGCATCATGACATGAATCAAGGCCAAATGTGGAGTGATGGATCACTTTCTGATGAAAGGAATGATGACATGCATGCCTCATGGATGAAAGAAACAGATAGTCTATGCCCTATGAAGAAGTCCCAAAAGATGAATACTTTGTGATAAATAAATTAATGACATTGAAGGAAGGACATATTCAAGTATTTGGTTGTATTTTCATATCCACTTGAAGAGTTCTTGTAGGTGTCTAATCAAGAGGGATATTGGAAGCAAGTTTCTTACTTAGAAGAAACTTGGGAATTCCTAAGCCAATAGGAAGCTTAGGTACACTCCTTCTATAGGAATGAATGCATTCCTTTATTGGAATAGATATATCCTCCCTAAATTGAGAGGGAGAGATAGACACATCATTCTGGTCTTCACTTGGGAAGACTGAATGGAGGATTAGGTAATCATTCAGAATCTAATTTTCTTTGAGGATGAGATAGGGAATCCAATATAAGAGTAGTCATATAAGACTGATTTTCTTTGAGGACTGGTAATCCAAGCTAAGAATAGTCTTAATGGAAAACATCCTCAAAACCTGGGTGGGGTATGTTCCGTGAGAGAAAATGATGAGAGTCTCTATAAATCATTGGTCTCTCCTGCGTTCAACTTAGATATTATGAAGAGATAGAGCTATTAGTGAAGGAATTTCTATGTGAGAATGTCAGTTGATATTATGCTATACAAACGAGTTAACAATATGATTCTTACTATGAGCAATTCTTCATATTGAGAATGACCAAGTACCATTATGAATACCTCCATAGTTAAGAGGGAGTGTTGAAAAGTGTAACTAGGGTTGGTCTTCATAATGACATGTGATTGTGATTTTATGCAAACTATGTAAAAAAGAAAAATAAAATTATTGTAATGTTTGCATCATGGGTTTCGTGAGTAAGAGATATTATTTTTAGTTAAGGCTCCCATTGTGAGCCCTTAGGGATTTTTTCATCTAGTCATAAAAGTATAAAGAGTCATTGTCATGTATTGAAGGGATGTTACACCTTGTAAGAAGTCAAATTTGTCCTTTTAAGTCACCTTCCAAGGCCTTGTCACTAGCCATAACTCAATTCAGCCTAAAATGTAAGGATGATTCAAGAGAGATGAACTCAACCTACTCTAGAGATCCTGTTAGCCTAGTGTACATGGAAAAACAACTATATATAGCATTGCTTGACCTCATTTGGAGTATTGCAGTTCAGTGAATTACATCTCTATCTCAAGTGCACAAGTCATATTAGAAGAAGCCTTAAAGTCAGCGAATGAAGTGACATCATTCATGGTTTTTTTTTGGCTAAGTTTACCCTCACACATGTGACGGTTGTAGGTCCAAAGTTGGTAATGAAAGATTGAAGATTGTAGTCACGTAAAAGTGATCTTGTTTGGGTGGAAAACTTCGCTCAAGGAAGCTGAGTAAGAAGGAGAAAGCAGTCTCACTCTTGAGGAGGCTACTCAAGGAGTAATAGTCATGTAGGGTTTTTTTGTGAGGAAAAGAGTTGCAAACCTATAAGGAGAGGCAAAAATTCTAAAGGAAGTCAAGAAAAGGAGGATGAAGAGTAGCGTTGATCTAGGGGAGAAGAGGAGGCTTGTGACCTAGTCTTGGAAGGGATATAGTGTTAGGGGTATTTTTCATGATCTTTGTATTCATCAATTGAAGGCTCTATAAGAAGATTTTGATTTAGGTTTTTCTCTCAAAGAGTTAGAGGTTTTGGCCCTAGCTCACAACTTATACACTGTCTCTCTTGTCCTTGTATTGTTCATGAGTTGGTAATTGTCTTGATGGAAAGGACACAATAATTCCACAAGAAAGAGAAGATCATAATCTGGAAGTAAAACGACAATCACAAGAAATTATCATAATAGACAACTAACCTATCTATTGATGCCCTAGATTTCTCAACATAAAGGATAACCTCACTTTTGCTGTAGAATTGAATGAAACAACAATCATATCAACATCATAGCAAAAGAAGTTGTGATGTAGGAGACTGGGTATTTTTATAGCTACAACCATACAAACAAATTTCCCTCAAGCAAGTTGAGAAGCATATTAAAATATCACCAAATTACTATGGTCCTTACAAGGTGTTGCAAAATATTGGTACTATGGCATACGAATTGGAGCTACCTGCATCTTCCCAAGTGCACCCAATTTTCTATGTTTCATGGTGAAAGAAGGTTATAGGTTACAAGCTCCCAATTCAAAAAATATTTCCATAACTTGACAAGGAAGGAAAAATCATATTGGAACTTGAATTAGTCATGAAAACAAGACCCCGATAGCTATAAAATTGATCAATTTCAGTGTCTCTTCAAGTGGAAGAACTTATCGGCTGAAGATTCCACATGGCAGGATGAGAATTTTATACAAAATCTTCCATAACTACTCAAGTTTGACAATACCTTTTTTTAAGGAGAGGGACATGTTAGGTCCCTATAATATTATTGTAATCCCTTATTTCTATTGTTAGTGTAGACCCCTTATTGTTATTGTTGTGCCCATTTAGTCCCCATGTTGTTATTATTGTGCCCCATAGAAACCCACTATTTTTATTATTGTGCCCTTACATTATTATTGTTACGTGGGATCTAATTATATTGTTACCCCTTAGACTCCTATATATAGAAAGGAGGTCTTGTCATTTGTAGCATCCAATAATTCTTTATTTAAGTAATGTAAAGGAGGTTACCCTCTTGAAGAAGATAATTTTTAAGTCGTTGATCTATAATTTTGTGAGCTATTTGCATAACAAACAAACAATAGATTTCTACCTTTAGGTATACTTAATTATATACATGGGTTGGACCATTATGAAATAATTAAAATAACATCATGAAGAAGAATTTCGTTAAAGGGAACAACAAGCCTAGAGGGTAAAATTTCCCAAGCATGTGCAAATATCTAAGTAAAGGGGTATGATAGACCTTTATAATGAGTACTTTAAGATTCCATATATAATGAAATTCCTAAAGAATATATATTTTTTCCTTGTTAGTGTGTATTTTTTATATTCTACATGATAAATTATGAATTAAGTAAGTTCATGCTTATGATTTTGTTGTTTTTGCTATAAGTAGTGCATTAGATATGGCAAGATATTATCAAGGATATCTCCCCAAATATCATGCAAGGAAATAGGGATCCCATTCTTGAGATAGCTAGCACATAAACTAAAGCTTCTCAAGTTCACCTAAGGACACATAGTTGGTTCAAAATTGAATCTTCAAGCACAATTCACTATAGCAGTCATACTCCCCTAATATCAATAATTTTAGAGGGAATTAACCCCACCTATCAAAGTGAATTATTCCCTATTATATTTATAAATTTAGGATTCTAACCATAGAGCTAGTTATTTCACTTTTGTTGTATAAGTTGATTTTAGCGTTACGTCATTTTGAGTCTTTAGAAGCCTCTATTGAATTTTTTCATGTTAATGTAGAATGCTTCTTGTTCAATTTATTGTTACTGATTCATATTATTTTCTTAAGTACCTTGGGAGGTGGCGTTTCACAAAAAAATCTCCAAGTTAACTTCTATACTTAATTTTCTTATCCCCCTTTCATGTTTTATCATCCACTATTATGAAACCAGCTCACAAAAAGATATAAAAGATAGATGAAGGCCTTAGAAATAAGCCTCTTTGAGGGGGCAACCTCCTTTACATTACACAATGAAAAATTCTTAGATGATACAAATGACAAGACCTCCTTTCTATACATAGGAGTCTAAAGGGTCATAATATAATCAGAGCTGACATAACAATAATAATGTAAGGGCACAATAATAACAATAGTGGGCTTCTAGGGGGCACACTAATAACAATATGGGGACTACATGGGCACAACAATATAATAAGGGGGTTATACTAATAACAATAAGGGGTTACACTAGTAGTATACAGACCTAACATGCCCCTCTCCTTCAAAAATTGTTGTCCTCAATGCTTGAGTAGTTCTTGATGTTTCTGTATAAAATTTTCATCCTTCCATGTGGAATCTTCAGTGGGTAAGTTCTTCCACTTGATGAGATACTCTGAAATTGATAAATTTCATAGCTATCGAATTCTCTATTCTATGAATGCTTCAGGTTTCAATATGATTTTTACTTCCTTGTCAATTTCTAGTAATAATTTTGGAATTGGGATCTTCTTCGGCAACTTTTGAATGAGTTCCCACCCTGCTCCACCACTCTTCCATTCATCCCTTGCTTTGTTTATCAAATTTGGTTGGATAATAGAAATAGCACAAAACAATGCTTCCACATCCTCATCCTTTCTTGAGAGTGCACCTACAACAAAAATTTTCTGCCCTTTTCTGTAGATGATGTCAAAGTCATAACCCAACATATTTGTGACCCATTTTTCTGTTCCTCTAAAGATAATATTTGTTCTAAAAAGTATTTAAGACTATCATGATCCTTTTTTCCATTGAAGTGTCTTCCCATTGGGTAAGGTCTCCATTTCTTAAGTGCATGTAGTATTGCCAACATTTCCTTCTCATAAATAGCTTGCTTGAGATGTAGCCGTAAACATACCCAATCACCTACATCAAAACTTTTTTCACTGCGATGTTGGTCTACTTGTTGTTTCATTCGATTATGCACCAAAGTGGTGTTGTTCTTTAAAAGTTGGAGAACTTGTTGTTGATGCTCAATGTGATCTTTCACTGCTTGAACCTTTTTCTTCTTGATATGTACTTCTATATCGAGAGTTTGAGGAGTGGTAATTTCTTCCAATTCTTTACAAGATATGACCAGATTCATTTCTTGATGCTTGATGTGATCTTTCCCTTCTTGAACATTTTTCTTCTTGATATGTCCTTCTATCTTGATAGTTTGAGGAGTCATAATTCCGGCCAATGCATTACAAGATATGGTTGGATTCATTTCTTCTTTCTCAATGTGAGCTTTTACTTCTTCAACCTTTTTCTTCTTGATATGCCTTCTATCTTGAGAGCTTAAGGAGTGGTAATTCTTGCCAATGCTTTACAAGATATGGTCGGATTCATTCTTCTTTATTTGGGCTGGGCTTTGGAGTACATCTCTTCCTTTGATGCTTCCATACCTTTTCTTCCTCCTCTTCATACTCTACCTGTAAAATAATTTCTTCTCAGCACACTTATGACCATTAGTGCATTTGCTATCACAATTGTAACAAAGCCATTTTTCTCTTTTTTCTTCCAATTGTTGTGGTGTAAACCTTGTAGGTTTTGGAAGGCTAGGAGAATAAACACTTCCATAATTATAGTCATGAGTGCTGGGGTTCCTTGTTTCCATAATTTCGCTTTCCATTTTTCTTTCTCACCTGAATGCCTTCTCCAATGAATTTGGTTCCCAAAGACGAACCTCATGTTGAATTTTATCCTTTAAAGTATCTATGAAGACATCAATCATTTTCTTCTCTGGAATATTGTTTACCATTATATTCAATTTTTGAAAGTCCTCAATGTGCTCTATGTTTGAACACTCTTGTTTGAGATTTATCAATTGACTAAAGAAGGCGTTTCTCTTTGTATCCTCATAATGTGCTATCATTTCATCCGTGAAAACTGACCACGTAACAAGTGGTTTATGAGAACAGAGCCCTTTATACCATAAAAATTGATCCGATTCTAAATATGAAGATGCAACACATACCTTTTGTAATAGTTGCACCTCATGTAGATCAAAATATTACTCCACCTGTAGTATCCAATTTACCAGATCCTTCCCATCAAACTTCCTCATATCACCTTTTCTTGATTTTAGGCACTCGATCTTGAAACAAATATAACTCTGTAATTTCGGCTCTTCCAGTTCGAAAATTGCAACTTGTAGTAGCTTTCTGTGTCCTCTTTCCAATGCCACTAGTCTAATCAAAATTGGATTCTCCAATAAAGAGTTATGAACAATCTCCCAAGATGACTTGATTATATACCTTTGCAGAAAAGCGAACTTGTATGAAGTGCCACGTGTCATTGTTTTGACCTCTGGATCTGAAAAATATATACAAGAAACTACAATATGTCTTATTTCTGTAACTTCTTACAAAATTTCAATCTGATGCTCAGAGAGACAGTTATGATGATTTTCCCAAG
>APFE030421887.1:0-21435 GCA_000404065.3 Pinus taeda | reverse complement strand
GCCGTGAGAAGGTATGTGGATTCAAAAGATATAATCACTACACAAGGTCATGAATCTATATTGTCATTCGCTTAATTATTTGCTTTAATTTCTTCTTTGATCTCCTTTCTCGGCGGTTTGATATTAATTATTATTTATGTTTTTGTAAAATTAGCTCTTGATTTGCTTGAAAAGGAAGTGGTTGCAATAATTGGGCCACAGGCGTCAGAAGTTGCAGAATTCATATTGTATCTGGGAGATGCAGCTAACGTCCCAATTGTTTCCTTCTCCGTTACTAGTCCGTCGCTCTCCAACCACAAATTTCCATATTTTGTTCGCATGGCACATAGTGATGCCTTGCAAATGAAGCCCATTGCAGCTCTGGCTCAGGCCTTTGGCTGGAGAAGAGTTACAGCTATTTATTCCGACGATGAATTCGATTCCGGTGCAGTCGACTCGTTGAGTGATTCTCTTAGGGATGTTGGATCCGAATTAGCATATAGAACAGTCATATCGCTAACCGCGGACCAGGTTGCCATAGAGAACGAGCTAAACATATTAATGACAAAGGAATCGAGAGTTTTCGTTTCCAATATGCAGTCTGTCGATCTTTCCTCAAAATTATTGATGAAAGCCCATGAAATAGGAATGATGGATAGTGGTTATGTCTGGATAACCACAGATGAATTTACCAGCCTTTGGGATGTTATGTTAAATGCTTCTTCCATGGAATACATGCAAGGCCTCCTGGGAGTCAAAACTTATATCAAGAATTCTAACAAGTTTGGAGATTTCCGTCGAAGGTGGAAACGCCAATTTAGACTCGAATACCCTGATGAAGAAAAGGCTGAACTAAATGTCTACGGCTCATTTGCATACGATGCCGTCTGGATGATAGCTCGGGCAATTGGGAATTTAGGAAACACAGGTTTTAATTTCATGAAGCCCATAAGTTCTTCGCCAAGTCTTACACAACCTAAGGTCTTTCAGGAAGGTCCACGGTTATTGACAGAGCTCCTCAAGACAGACTTTAGCAGTGTGAGCGGAGTTGTTCAGCTAAACGACGGAGAAATTGTGGGTTCTACTTATGAGATCACGAATGTTATGGGTAATGGCTACAGTGTAGTTGGGTATTGGAATAATGAATCTCAGCTCTTCAAACAACTTCCCTCTGGTGCATCATCGCGGTCCAGGCACAATAATACTAATGACCATCTTAAAACTGTCATTTGGCCCGGTGGATCTACAGAAGTGCCTCGTGGTTGGGAACAACCTACTAGTGGCAAGAGATTGAAAATTGGAGTTCCCATAAAACAAGGATTCCGTGAATTTGTCACAGTTGCATTTGATAGTAGCGGTAACCGAAGAAGCGTCACTGGCTTCTGTATAGACGTATTTGAGGCGGTTGTGAATAGACTGGATTATGCACTGCCTTATGATCTCATTCCATACGAGAAGACCAACCGTACACACTACTATGATGACCTTGTCAATCAAGTTTATCTCAAGGTACCTTCTATATCCCGTTGAATTATGTTAGATGTATAATTCTTGTGATCAGCAAGAATTCAACTCCTGTCGATATTGATTTCAAGATTGGCTGGCAGGAATTTGATGCAGTTGTCGGCGATATCACAATTTTAGCTAACCGAAGTAATTATGTCGATTTCACACAACCATTCACGCAATCAGTTCTTGTGATGGTAGTCCCTGTCAAGGCAGACGAAGCAAATAACGCTTGGGCGTTCATGCTGCCTTTTACTCCAGGCATGTGGTTCACAACAGGGGCATTTTTCATATTCACAGGAACCGTCATATGGTTATTTGAGCACAGGGTAAATCCTGAGTTCAGAGGAAAACCCAGAGACCAAGTGGTGACTCTACTCTGGTATTCTTCCAACAATAATTTACTCTAAATACTTATCCATGTTCTGCGCACTGTTTTATTTATGTTCGTGGTGTTTAAACTCTCCAATAAGCTGACTTTTCTTCTTTTCCATTTGGTCTGCTGTTCCAGGTTTTCGTTCTCGACGATGCTTTTCTCTCACAGTAAGCGATTCTCCTTCCCTTTGAAATGCTTCGTTCTGTTCTCTGGTTTGAAAAATGAGAAAACCAGAATGTCACCATCTAGTAGTTACATGGCTTTATATGAACTTCTCTATCCTTATCTATAAACTGTACTGCAGAGGAGACGTTGGTGAGCAGTTCGTCTCGATTAGTGCTTGGAATCTGGCTATTCGTAGTTCTGATTATAACATCCAGCTATACGGCTAGCTTGACGTCCATTCTTACTGTACAAAAGTTGAATCCTGCTGTTAAAGATTTGAAATCTCTCAACTCCAGTGGAGCGCCAGTAGGGTATCAGGAAGGCTCTTTTGTAGGTGAATACCTAAGAGAGCAGTTGCACATAGCCAACGAAAGTCTTAGAACATTTTCTTCAGCAGAGGAAGCTGGAGAGGCTCTTTCAAACGGTACAGTGGCTGCCATTTTCGACGAGATTCCTTATATCCGCATTTTTCTAGCTTCACAATGCGGATATGCAATGGTTGGACCTATCTACAGGACTGGGGGTTTGGGCTTTGTAAGTTGCTTTAGATTTTCAATAATATGTCTAAATTCAAATGCATAAATTACTTCTGTATATGGGTAGTCTCTCACGATCATCACTTTTGCACAGGTATTCCCCAAGGGTTCTCCGCTGCTCTCTGATATTTCCAGGGCTGTTCTATCTCTTTCAGAGGACAAAGAAATGCAACAGATTGAAACCATGTGGTTAAATAACACGGCCTGCACAGATTCCGGAGCAAAAGTAGGTTCCAATAGGTTGAGCATGGGCAGTTTCTGGGCTCTCTACTTGATTACTGGATCGGTGTCATTGGCAGCTGTGACCATATCCTTTTTCCGTCTTCTCTGCAATTATATGAGAGATCCTAATATTAAGGATGGCAATAATAACGAGCTGGGTGATCCATCAACAGGGAAGTCATTGAAGAGGGCAATGAAATCATTCATGGTGTATGTTGCCCAGAAGGAGAGTTCAGCCTTGTCTCCCAAGACAAGAGTATCAGAAATTAGCCTGAGCAAGAGAAACAGTCAATTCTTTCCGGCAAATTTCACAAATAGCCCTTCCGCTCCGGGAACTAGTCCTTTCAGCATCAGCATCAGCACCCTTTCCAGAAGAAGCTCCTTCCGCTCCGGGAACTAGTCCTTTCAGCATCAACACGCTGTTCTCGATCATGACCATGTTGTCGATGTAGATGAAAACGAAACTGCAGGCACTTCATCCGTCAAACACGCGGAGATGAGCAAGCACTTTTGTATACAACTGTAACAAAGTACACGGCCGAGCGGGCACACAAAGCAAGCATTATTCCGCACAAGCCATCATCTTTTAGAGTTAAAGATCTGATATCACCCTCTGTGAGCCTGGACTATTGTTTTGTTTTCCTAGTCAAAACGTTTTGACTGTTTATGAGTGGGCAGATATTTTTCCTAACCTAGTTTTCATGTAAATGTAAAGAAATTTGAGTTCTTAACTTTCATTTTATAAATGTAAAAATATCCGGTAATTATTATGATTATATATTCACAATTTATAAAAACATAATCTATTATGATTATACATTCATGTATTTTTTAAATGTGCTCCTCTAATTATTATGATTATATATTCATGTATTTTTTAAATATGCAGCGGAATTTGTTATCGCTGAGATATATATATAAAAAATAAAAAAAAATCAGTTTATAATAACGTTTTTCCGTTAGAAAAATGCTTAGAAATACATGTCGGTAAACATTTAATATGTATACATCAGTTTAATTAAAAAATAATATAGTTAAAAGTAATATAGCGATAAGGGAGATGTTGTAATATTAATGTCTAAACATTTAATGTTGATTTAATGAATATTCGAAAATTAAAAATAATAATTGTTTGTTACATTGTATTTTTTTTTAAATTTAGGTTAGAAATTATGTTTTATGAAAAATTAAAAAATAAATAGTTATGTTAAATTAATAGTGATTGAAATATTGTTGTTTTAATAGGATTTAATTGATAGTAAATATGTCATTTGTTATTTGTTATTTCCAATATTTTTTTGGTAATTTTTTTGCAGAGTTTAAGAATAAAAAATCACTATACATATTTTAACATCATACAGAAATGTTGCAACTTTATCCATAAATAATGACATAAAATATATGACACTTATTTACATAAAACTGTAATCTGTAAAAATCACAATAAAACCTTACATATTTTAACATCATTCATAAATGTTGCAACTTTATCCATAAATAATGACATAAAATATATGACACTTATTTACATGAAATTGTAATCTGAAAAACTTACAATAAAACCTTACATATTTTAACATCATACATAAATATTGCAACTTTATCCATAAATAATGACGTAAAATATATGAAACTTATTTAAATGAAATTGTAATCTGTAAAAGTTACAATAAAACCTTGAAATTATGATTAATAATTATTTTCAATAAACAAATAAATCGTTAGAAACATCAGTAAAATCATTAAAGAGGACAATGCAATCATTCATGGTGTATGATGACTAGAAGGAGAGTTCAGCTTCATCTCCCAAGACAAGATTATGAGAAATTAGCCTGAGCCAGCGAAACATTCAATTCTCTTTAGCAAATTTCACAAATAGCCCTTCCGCTCCGGGAGCTAGTTCTTTCAGCGTCAGCACGCTTTCCACGAGAAGCTTCTTCGTTCTCGGTAATGATCATGTTGCCTATGTAGATGAAAACGTAGCTGCGCCTGATCATCTAATAGAAGAGGTTCCATCAAACACGCGGCGATGAGCAAAGACTTTTGTATACCACTGTAACAACGTACACACCCGAGCTGCACACACATCAACCTTGTTAATATTCGCGAATCGAATGATTCCGCACAAGCCATAATAATGTTTTTAGAGTCAAAGATCTGATAAGACCCTCTGCGAGCATAGACTATAGTTTTTCCGTCAAAACGTTGTGTGTGTTTTTTTTAACCAAAAGTTGTGATCAAGCAAGCTGCAACTATAGCATAGCATAAGTGAAAACTAAGTTGTGAGAATGTAAGTGAAAATTAAGTTTTGGGAATGCCCTAGTAACGCAGTTTTTTTTCATGTGTTTATATTAAAAAAATTATAGATTTCTGTAGTTATTCTTGAATCTTGTCTAACATATTGTCTTACTAGTAAAGCAAATTTAGGTAACATTGATTCTCTGGTATTTTTTCATGGTTTGTAGAGTGACTACTCCTGAGCGCTGATTCTTCTTATCTTGGATTCGAGCGCTGATTTTTCTTATCTTGGATTCTATTTGATTTGCTTCTTTATTTTTCCTCTTGGGATGCTTGCTTTTCCTTGTGTTGTTGTGCTGTTCCTTGTGCTTGTTGTTCCTTGCTTGCTTTTCCTTCTGTTGTTGCATTGTTTCCTTGTTGTTCTTTTAGTTGGTTTCAGATGTTCCTTCTCTTGTAGTGTTGTTCTTTCTGCTTCAGGTTCTTTCTCTTGTTGTGATGTTCCTTCTACTTGTTATTCCTTCTGTTGTTCTTTTTGTTGGCTTCGGATGTTCCATCTGTTGTTGTGTTGTTCCTTCTCCTTGGGGTTCCTTCTGTTATTGTGATGTTCCTCATGTTGTTGTGTTGTTCCTTCTACTTGATGTTCCTTCTGCTTGTTGTTCCCTCTATTGGCTTCCGCTGCTTGTTGTTCCTTTGGCGTATATGTTGTTGTGTTGTTCCTTCTGCTTGGGGTTCCTTCTGTTATTGTGATGTTCCTTCTGTTGTTGTGTTGTTCCTTCTACTTGATGTTCTTTCTGCTTGTTTTTCCCTCTATTGGGTGCCGCTGCTTGTTGTTCCTTTGGCGTTCCTGAATGTGACTGGCAAGGAAGACAGAGGCTAATGGGGGAGGAATTGTAGCTAGAGAGGGAGAGAGATTGGTAGCAGGAGATTTGCACAATGCAGATAGCTAGAAGCTTGACGCTAGTCAAAACGTTTTGACTCTTTATAAGTAGGCAGATATTTTTTCTCAGCTAATTGTGATATAAATATTGAAAAAATTGAGTTCTTAAATTGTATTTTCTAAATGTAAAAACATCATGTAATTATTAGGATTATATATTCATAATTATAAAAAAATTAAATTATTATTAATATTAATAATTATAAAAACATCCTTTATTATGATCATATATTCATGTCTTTTTAAATGTGCAGCGGAGATATGTTGAGAAGAAAATAATTGTAAATATATAATATTATATATATAATCTTCAATTAAAAAAATAAAATGTAAAAAGAAATATAGAGATCAATACAATAGAGATGTTGTACAAATTCGCAGTGTAAACATTCAAATTTGAATTAATGAATAATCACAAAATTAATAAATTAAGAAAAATTATAAAATTATTTTTGTTATATTGTAATTTATTTTGCAAATTCAAGTTAGAAATTATGCTTTATGAAAAATTGAATAAATAATTACAACTTACATTATTGTATGCTCAAGTAATAGTGATTGAAACACTCTTGTTTTGGCAGGAAGTAATTGATGGTAAATATGTTATTTGTTATACGTTACTTTCAAAGATTTTATTTTTGGGTAGTTTTTTTTGCAAAGCTTAAGAATAAAAAATCACTATAGATATGTAAAAATCATGCATAAATGTTGCAACCTTCTCTTTAAATAATAACATAAAATATATGGCACTTATCCACATGGAATTATATTCTGCAAAGATTAAAATAACACCTTCAAGGTATGATGAATAATAATGTTCAACAGATAGATGGATTGTTAGAAACATCCCATCCCGATAATTACTCATGACATTTATTTTTAATTTAACCTTGAATTGAAATGTTTAAATTTGGAAAAAGAATTGACTAATATAAATATTATATTTTGTTGTTTCAAAAAGAATGAAATTATATTTGTTGTTACAAGTCTTGATAATGTTTTAAGAGTTGTTAGGTGGAGCTTAACTCCTAATTGTCAGGAGTTAGTTATGCCCAAGAGGAGGGAAAAATCAAAAGAAGAAAATGTTCTCCATTTGACATTACTGAAGAGGAGAGATGAGAAAAGTATGACCTCACACAAGATACATGCCATGGATCTGGCTCTCCTTAGAAATCTTGTGGGAGAAAAAGACAATGATTTGTGATTATAACTAGTGGGAGAAAAAAACCTGGTTGGAACCTCATAAAGGTAGTAGGACACTGGTTAGAGGTTCATGACAATTAGTTCTTTGTAAGAAGTGAGAATTCTCGAGGTTTTTTCCGTGACAGCAAGGAGAAGATCTAGGGGATAGCTCATTGAGAAGAGACAACAACAAGCTTGTGGTTGGGAGGACCGAGATAGCTGTCATCGCATTCCTAGGAAATAGAATAGATAAGTATATGGTTGATTTAGTTATTTAATAATTACTTTTGACAGAAAAATATTAGAGATTATGATAAAAAAAATTGTCTAATTACTACTATTAATGTAATTCTATTGATTCATACAAAATTATTTAGTCTAAACCTGTAATAGTGGTGGCTGTGGTGCAGGTTACCGGCATCCGGCATATAACCATCCTTAGTTAAGCTAATGCCAGGGTAAACATCAACGCATACCCACAGTATGCATTCTTCAGTGATGCATCCACAACACTTGTCCCAAGATATTTAACTCTGCAATGGAGTTAAATCGTTAGACCATAAATGGTTAAGGCCCCTTTATACAGCCGTTCCTTTGTATCGGAACCAATGACCCTGCTGTAATCCTCTATCGAGACTATATTAACCCTTCAGAACCTTTTAAATCCTTTATGCACGCATATATAACCTTCGCCTTCTAAATCTTGGTTAATATATGCTATATCGCACGACTTGCACTATCGGCGCTTTTCCACTTTATATCGCATCACAAAGGGAAATCCATTTACAAAGGTAAATACTCCCAAACACATTTTCCCCTTTCATTACGGATCAACACATATTTCAATGTTAAAACCTCTATCGCAATCGCTATCGGCTAATGGGACTTCCATAGTCTTAACACATATACACCATCCTCCTTCTCCGACTCCGATCTCCAAAATCAGAGCAAGAACACATACTTTTGTGTTAAAAAGCTGCACCATATAACTATCGAAATATTAATCAATTGGGAATACAAAGGAATTCCCACTCCAACCTTATACACCGAATTTCAAATTCATTACAATCATGACTATAATATCGTTAGGTCCGTTCACCACTATTCCTGCACTATTTCTCCGATCTTCGCCAGCTCCGATGCCCACTTGTCGATAACCCCCAACGCCGATCGTCAATATATCGCTATCGGTGATATCACAACAGTCATATGCCACTTACCCTTGGCACCTCCAATCACCGATATGCGATTAAATCGTCACCATTGATATGGCCACGATCCAACAACCCACGATTAATCACTACTCGCTCTTATTCCAATAACTTTAAAGGGACTACCATTGATGTGATTGATTCTTAGCTGTTGATCTAACTGTTCCAATGGTTGTTAAGTGTTGAACTTCACTTCTCTGCTCGTCCTCTTTTACATGGGTTTTATGTGTTTTCTTCAGTTTCTCTGTCTGTTCTGAGTTTCTTTAAGGTTATGCCTTACGCGCTTTTGTTGCTTGCTCTTCCTCCTGGGCTTAACTCCTTTAGTGAATTCTTGCTTCGCAATTTCACCCTAGATCTTCACTCTAGTCTTCAATTGGATTCAACGATCCTTTTTGGTTGCTCTATTAGTATTACGCCCCAGCGTACTTCAAATTCTACGAGTTCAACATAGTAATTCAAACATTCATGAAATACTCTTCAATACTCTGACACAATCAAGAACCAACATCTTCATATATTAATATAAAAGCAAAGATTACATCCAAGACACTTTGGTCTCATGCACACACACACAAAGACCTGGTTCTGCTATTGGTGGTCTCCTCCTATTTAACGCACAGGTTCACTTATTTATAAGAATGCATTAGATTGGATCATTGGAGGATCTGATCACCCCTCTAACAAAAGCCCTAAAACTCTCTGCATGCATACATATGCGGCAGATAAGTCTCCTTGAGACTTTATCCATTCCATCTTTTCCTCTCTTTTAAAACAAAAAAGTCTTCTTATCACCTTCCCATTTAATGCCTAAAAACTATCTCTTGTTCCTATAATCATGGAACTGTTTAAGAGTTGGATTTTACTTCTACCACTCGCATTCTCATTTATTTGTTTTCGGGAGCATTTACATATTCTCCCATTATCTAATTAAATCACACTTAAAGTCCTAAATATTGCCTTAACTTGATACTTAGGAAAACCATTTCCTGAAATGCATGCCCCCCTATGTTTACTATTTACAATGATTTTCCTTGGGCTGAATGCTCCTGCATCAGACTCCCAAAGTGGAAAATATTCATGATCTCCTGATCATGTGTCTTCTGGTCTTGGTCTTCCTAGATCCCACACTTTGTTCTGTAACTGTACAGATGCTTTATTCCTTTGCTGTCGTTGCACTTCTACTGTCTTTTGCTCCATTTTCTTCTTCAAGTCAATCAAGTTCAACTTCTGATTGATCTTGCTTACTATTGTTACCATTTTCCTCCATTTGATTTACTTCATCATCTGCTGCCATATTTCTTCAATTTCGATGTCCAACATATCTTTGGGTTGGTCCATCTTCTGCTTTGTATTTCTTTGTTCCAAGTTACTTTTGCTATCTTCTATGCTAACTTTTTCTTTTCTTGCTCCAACTTTTGGTTTGTTTGCTCTTACTTCAATGCTTGTTGTGACTCCTACACCGACTTATCTTTTACTTGCTTCATTCTTTGGTTTACTTGCTGCCTCCCTATCATCCTTACCCTCTTTCATGATTAAATCATGATTGTTTAGCATTCTTTCCAGCAATTTAATTTCTCCATTCCATGGATTGAATTCTTCCATGAAGTCTTCTTCTTTCATATTTACTTGGCTTCTCACTTGTGCCGAATCTCCTCCAGTAATTGCAACAAAACTTGCATTCACGAAACACTTGTTAAAATTAAAAACATGAGGCCTTGGTGCTTATTCTTTCTTTGGCAACATTTCAGTTTGTTGCTCTATTTCCTCTTCCTCTGACAGCATATTAGTATGCTGATTCGAATTCTCAGTAGAATTCATGAGATTTTCCATTAGTCTCTCTTTCACACCATCTATTCTAATGATGTCTTCCTACTTGGGTTCAGAGTAGTGAACTTCTCCTCCTTTAACCTACTACTCATTATCTTCAATTTGAAATTGTTTGATTCCTACTACCTCTTTACCATCTTCCAACAACATGTGCTCAATCTCTCTGATCACACACTCATACTCATTCATGCTTTTTAATGAACTTGGAAACAAATTATTGCATCTTTCTATCTCCATGGCTACTTGACACACATCTTCTTCTTCATAAAACTATAACTACAGCTTCTATTCTACCGTTAGGTTCTCTCATCAGTTTCTCCAACAGTTTAATCTCTTGTTCACACTTAGCAAGCACTTCATCACAATGCTCTATTCTTCCAAATTCATCCTTTACATGATGTGTTACAATATTAAAACATTGTCTTCCTTTGATCCTTATAATCTCAAGGTACTTCTGTTGTACCAAATCACTACTTGCCTCATTCAAGAGGTATTCTCCATCATACTTTGTTCTCCTAGAGTACTCCTCCAGACTTTCGATATCTTCAAAAGACTATCCATCCTCTTCAGAACACTCCTTTGTTAGTGTTCCATTTCCCAAGGTTAAGTCCTTTGCATAGGGTTCCTCTGTCAGTATTACACCCCAACATACTTCAGAACTTTGCCTGCACTCTGCCATAGAACCTACGAGTTCAACATAGTAATTCAAATGTTCATGAGATACTCTTCAATACTCTGACACAGTCAGGAACCAAGACCTGCATATATTAATATAAAAGCAAAGATTACATCTGAGACACTTCGGTCCCATGCACAAACACACAATCCTGATTCTACTATTCGTGGCCTCCTCCTATTGAACACACAAGTTCACTTATTTATAAGAATGCATTGGATTAGATCATTGGAGGATCTGATGACCCCTCTAACAAAAGCCCTAAATCTCTTTCCATGTATACATATGTGGTAGATAAGTCTCCTTGAGACTTTATTCATTCCATCTTCTCCTCTGTTTTAAAACAGAAAAGTCTTTTTATCAGCTTCCCATTTAATGCCTAAAATCTCTCTCTTGTTCCTAGAATCATGGAATTGTTTTTAAGAGTTGGATTTGACTTCTACCACTCATGTTCTCATTTATTTATTTTTCGGAGCATTTACATATTCCCCCATTGTCTAATTAAATCATACTTAAAGGCCTAAATATTGCCTTAACTTGATACTTAGGAAAACTATTTCCTAAAATGAATGACCCCCTATGTCTACTATTTACAATGATTTTCCTTGTGCTGAATGCTCCTGCATCAAGCTGCACTAGCTTTCCAAATTTATATAAGGTAAAAAATTTGCAACAAATTCTGTAAAGAGATTTATGTGTAGGTAAGCGTTTTGTTTTCAAAGGAAAGAGGGACAGATTGTTATGAAGAAATAAATGAAGGTAGTTAGACTAATTATGACCACTCCCATTGTTGTAATTAAAATAAGGATTGAAGGAAATAAATCTAGGAAAGCTTTAAATGTAACAATGTAAATGCCTATAGTTTTGAAAATTTTGATAAGTATATTGCTAGTAATAAGGATTTATAGGTGGACCATGTTACCCTAGAACGAGGATGACTATGTCACACCCACACTTCCAACTGAGTAACAGTCCTAGGGTTCCATAAGTGGTCGCAGAAAAAGAAGGCAAGTCTTATCACAGGCCTCACTAAAGATTTATGGACTAAGTGTAGTAGTTGTTCATATGTATTTCATTGTATGCGGTTGGGTAATTTAATTTTGAGTGAAATATTTTTTATTTAATTTTCAAACTCGGAACTCATATCCTTGTGATGTACACTTGTACAATATATGTTACGAATCGAGTTTCAATTTTAAAATGTAAAAATGAAAAAAAAAAAAAAATGCAAAGCTTATTCTAAAAAACGTGATCAAATTCTGAATGAAAATGAATCTTACGAAATCAATTCTAAAACAAGGTGCAAACATATTGCTATTGAAAAGAAAACCATAAAACATTGTAGTCTATGAAAGCTTTGAATCTTTAAGACAACAATTATTCCTAGAAAGCAATGGAAATTCTAATTTATCAAATTTGGAAATCTTAATATAAGAAATTAAAGGCACTTTTAAATCCATAACAACTTTAATCTAGAGAAGCAATTTGTTATGTGAATGAAATTGTGTATTCTCTAAGAGTAGTAAGGAAAGAAAACGAGTTTAATAAAAAAGTTACTAGTTTCAATCTTTTGAAGTGGACTGGTTATTGAAAGGTAAATGATTCCTAAGCTATGAAATAAATAAAACTTATCATAATAACTACTTGCAATGGAACAATAAACAAACTACTTCATTTTGCGCATGTTGGCTCTAAGAGTTCACTTGTATTTAAAATGCTTGTGCAAAAATGTATATTTTATCTATGAATTTCAGACTGAAATGATTGCGGAACTAAAAGACTTATAACAAAGGTGATTATAAAATGTGTTTGGTGTTTTGAAATGGCTTATCCAATCACTTAGTTACTGCAAAGAACAAGAAACAAATTACCATTCATGCAATAATGAAAAAAAAGTACTAAAAATGCAAAGAGATGTCACCATTAACCTGTAACAACACGTATCATGAATATAAAATGCGTAAATGAAAGAATGGAAAGGTAACTAAACTGCAATCTTGTGAACATAAGGGGAACGTCTAGGTGAACATGAGAGACTTGAAAATGTAGAATAAATCTTTTGAATTGACATATGTAACTCTTCATTTGAACTGAGGTAATGAACTACAAGTTTGGATTAAAATAAAAGTGTGTACATGAACTTCAAAATTCTCCAAAGAGTATATTCTAATGTTCCCCATATCATATCTAGTGAGGATTTTATAATGTTTCCGGAGTTTAACAAACTATGGAAAGTAGGCTACAAAGAAGAGAATCAATATTGGAAATCCATATTCTTATTAGAATTCAAACGCTATCTCCTTGTTGGCGCATAAGAATGGATTGTATCATCATCATTCAAATTTTATTGCTTGAATCTGGCCATGGAATATTATTTTCCTGATACAAATTTGCTAGAACATAGCTCATTCTAACTTCTTCGGTTGACAATGCATTGAATGGCAGATTAGTAAATTGTTTACTCATGCAATCTCCAAAATATGGCTCCAAAGAACGAGGAAAATATCCCAAATCGTAAAAAAAAAATAATAGAAAAACGCTTACTTAAAGTCTAATTAGGCTCGTTCTAAAGAAAACCCATGTTTTCTTTTTCCAAGATTCATTTTCATTTGGTCTTAAACTGCATTCGAAGTTGACTTGTCAAAACTGCCATGCTTTTCCTTTGATCTCTTGTTAGAGGTTCACACATGTGTTCTGCATGAGCTTTGACTAATAAAAGCCCATATTGGAACCTTCACAAATTCCATGTGCCATATTTCTTTCTAGAATGGTGCTACTACCTCAATCACGAAGATAGCTACAAAAACTTGAGTTGAGATACATAATTTGAACTCACCAAATTGTGATTAGTAAAACTAAGAAAAAACCTAATTAATTCATTAAAAGTAAAGGAAATAAAAATAATAAACCATGTAAACATGTATACAAGAGTTTGGTGTGTTTATGAAGAAATATGGTTAATAGTGATGACAATGGGTGAGTGGAATGATGTGAAATGGATGCTTTGAGAAGCAAAATAATGACAAGTTGGAGGCCCAACATTGCCCCACACCTAAGTTTTTCATGACATGAAAATAAAGCTTCACAAATTTTCATAATCCAACTGGTTCCTAGTAATCCTTTATTTTGATATCTCAACTAAATCCTTAACCAACGCTCCAAGAGATTTGTGTAGATCATTTATATTGGTAAGAGTTTCCTTTCTCTCTTAGTAGGCAAACCAATGAATTTGTTCTCCAAAATTAAATGCATGGTAGAACAAGCCTTTGTTTCCACGCTTGCCTCTTGTGTCATATACAAATTGATAGTTGCAAAATGAAAACAAGGGTTATCCATCCTCTTGTTGAAGTGGTAATGCTATATTATGTTGCTCATGAATGATATGGAGGTAGAGATGATGCTTGTTGATTTGTTATTCTCTAATAAAAAGAACATCCATGCATTACTTATTAGCCCCTTGCACATTATCATATGAAAATTGTGTGAAAGGAAAGGGTACCCACAAAGTATCACATCCAAGTACTTGTCACTATTGTCAAAGTCTTTGCAAATTCAATCTTTTTAAAACATAGCTATTTTAATAACTTGGGAACAATTTATGAGGTTCTTGTCACTACTTAATTACGCACAATTTGTCCAATCCTTTGGAGAATACCGTATTGTGAAGTCCTCATAAAGACTCTTACTACATCCATAGAATGTGCTTTCCATCCTTGTGAAATTCATCCCATTAGTATGGTTGGAAATGATCATAAATTTCAACCCATAATGCTCATCTTATTAGCATTCATGCATAAAGAACCACGTAGAAAGACATTCCAAAGCATCCAAACCTACTTCAATAATGTTGTCATATAGCGTTTTCAAGAACTGACCAAATAATGAATGGTATCCATGTGCAACTTGAATGTTGTAAGCAATAATACCACTACCTGTGAAATTTTCACAAGATGAATTTCACATAACAAAAAATACGAGTTATTGATGCGGGTTGTACACAATTTACCAAAGAGAACAAATACTCTTCGAAATAATTCCAATAATGCGTGAACACAAACTTGTTGCATCCTTTTTTTTTCTTCTAGCCGTGTACAGATTATTTCTTGGCTTCCATCAATAATCTAAATATGAACATTTTTTTTATGACACATAGTCCAAATATTTCTCCATGTACCTTTTGATCATGTGCTACAAACATGTACCATGAATTCAAGTTGTTCTATGTGTAAAATAATTGTTTCTCTCAAGAACATCATGTTGATGGACCATTAAGGAAAGCGCGTCCATATTCCTAATTAATCTCATATGAAGGCCAAAAGGTCAGATTATTCATCAAGGAAGTTTTATTCAATTTATATGGCAGATACAAGAGGAATTTCAACAAGAGAGTGGTGAAACTTTTAAAAGAATAATGTGCTCTTTGTACCATAGAATATTATGGAGAAAAAGATTGTGTTCATTAGGAATGAATCACGGAATGTAGGATTGGTCGTTAAAGTGCATGAAAAATCATAATGGAGGAGAAATTGGGACTACATGTTTACAATAGTTTTCTCATCAAAATTTGTAAAATTTATAATAAATTAAAAAGTATAAAGCTCGTTTTACCTCAAGTTTACCTCTACATTGAATTTTGATGTGTTTCATTCTGAAATTGAGGTTTTATAGAAGACGGTACATGCTAGCTAAAGTTCAAGATTAAATAATGTATGCTTATCTCATCTGCTAAAGGAGGATCTTTGAATTGCTACCAATTTATATGATATCCAATGCTGTACAAATACCTACACCACAAACTCATTTAATTCCAAATTGAGTGATTCAAAATGGAAACAATGTATTTTTACCCTTTTCAACATAAATATGTCTTCAAAATCCTATTTTGATGAAGAAAAAATGTTTTTGTCACAAAAAGCCAAATTTTGTCCTAATTTTTGCACAGTGATGAAAATAAAGGATCTGCCTTAAAAACCCACCAAAATGTCATTCAAAATTACATATTTTTGGAATCGTTCCAGCATCTTGCTTAATCAATCATACTATGAGAAAACCCCATGTCTCAAATTTATTTACTTCACTCCATTTTCTTGTAATATTTATGTGCAAACTTCTCTAGAATAGGCTACTACAAGCATAAAACAAGGTGCTACCACAAATTTCCATGGCTACAAAAACTTTCAGTAGCTACTGCATACTTTCCACAATTGTTTCTATTTTTATTTTGGAAATTGTCTTCTCTGAGTTTGAGTTCCTATTTTGGCTTTGCAATTGAGCGTTGAAGTAGAGACAATGAAATATGAGGCATGTTGGTTGAAATTGATCTAATTTTATTGATTTTCCAGAAACGTAAATGAATGAAGAAGAGTTGTAGTAGTGCCATCATGCTGTTGTTGGATAAAAGTTTTTATGTGAACAAAAGATGAACATGCTACTATAAGAAACTTTTAGAACAATAAAATGAACTGCTACAAGTTTTTGTTAATTTCATTAAATCATACATTCTTCATAAAAAATTCATGGTACAATTATTACCATGTGAATGAATGAGTCGATGTCTAGGCTAGAAAGAAATCATTGGATTACGGATAACTGAAGAAAATAGTTAACTAATGCAAGACAACTAACCGATAATGTAAATGAGTTTAAATGTACCTGAGTGCATCTTGATAGGGAAAAATGAATGTGTTGGAGTCGAGTCACATGCAAGGTCTTACAATAAAGAGTCATTTTTGTATTCCATTTTTTGTGAGTGATGAGGCCTTCCATTGATGCAGGCAAGCTTCAAGGCACATAAAATAATCTATGATCTTGGTCCCAAATTAAGTGTTGAAATAGGTGGGACAAGATCTATTGGAAGGTGGGCCTTAAGGAATCCCACATCATCCAACTCAAGCATAAAACTAAAACTAATTTGAAGAACCATAATAAATTATTGATACCATCATTAAATTCGATAGCTTATTGTTAACTTTGGTTGCCAATTGTCTAGTTTTTAAGAAAATCTCATGTCCAATTGCACTTGTGAACTGTTTTTGACAGTAGCACTCCTTTTTCCTTTATTTTCTTTTTATTTGTATATGCTACTCTACCTACCAAAAAATATCCTTCAAGTATAGGAATACTTCCAATGGAAACACGTGCATAACATGATGACAAATAAATTCATATGCAGGTTTGATAAATATGCTTTCATATATACCAGAATATGAGAAACCAGTTGTTTTGATTAAGATTATGTCAAGAACTATTGAAGAAGAAAGTGGTGCTCCAGCTCAGTGATTGTCTGAAACCAACGTTATATATAGTTTTGATTTCCTTGGTTCATTTTCTCATATGGATCATTATGTATGTCTTCCTCCACCATGTCATTGAGATATTTTCTATGGGTTTATCGATCTCTTGAATGCATAAAGGATTTGATGAGAACCATAGTGTAAATTCCACGATCTCCAGTTCCAATGACCACACTTCATCGGATGTGGTCCATGATTCTTTATCCTTCTTTGTATCTTCTTCTTCTTCTTCTGGACGTTGTTCCTCAAAGACAACTAGAGAATCATTTTTTTGTAATACTCTTCCTAATCTAATATGAGTATCATTTAGATCAAGAGGATTTGTTTGAATATTTTGTATCTCAACATTCTAAGTGGATTGGGGTATTTTATTGTTGGTGATCCGAAATGGTCTTTCAGGTAGAATGTGTCTTTGACGTTCCTGTGTAGGTGGTAATGGGAAAAGTTGAATTGAGGTCAACTGAGAGTGAAAATGATGTTGTGGTGGAGATGAGTGGTATGGGTAACATGATATTGGTATTGAGGATAGTGAGGAAAATATTGAGGATATGGTAGATTTTTTTCGTAAGGCCCTTGCCATCCTTTTTGCCAAGATAGGTTTTGAGGTTGGTATTGGGATAGCCAAGTTTTCCAAGGCAAAGATGTGTTTAAATTACTTTGAGATTGTTGTGTATAACCTTGACATTGAGAATTAAGATCTCACATCATACCTAGTTAGCGAGGCTGCCATGGTGACCTTCTTGGAACTACATAATAGGGTTGTTCCCATGTTTGATTTGCTCCTTGTTAAACTCCATTCAATCTTGGTATTGGTGGACAATCTTTAGTACCATGTGATTCTACATAAATAACATAAATTTCAATATCAAGTGGACATTCTTGTAAAGAATGTTTCTTTCTACATTTAGGGAAAAATATAAACGAAGAAACATTCTAAAATTTCTTATTGTCTGAATTCTTAGAATATCAATCCTTTTACTTAAATTACAAAGAATATTTAGCAAATTGTTAAGTTTAGTTTGACTTACCAATCCCGATGTCGACTTACTTAGTCTTTCCATAACTAGATCTTAGGGGGATCTGCCATACTTTACATTTCCCCTTGATATGTTCTTGCACAGTTCAAAAATCTCTTGAAATGACAATTGAGAGACATCTCCTTTACCCACTAGGTTAAGAAGATCAGTCCATTCATCCATGATAGCTCTTAGTAGGAGAGTTTTTAATATGTAAAATCCTAAATAATGCAATTTAGCTCTTTTGACATTATAAGCAAACCTCTCCACTAAATCTTCTAGGATTTCATCCTCTTTTTGTTTCATATTAAAGACTTCATATCTAAGGTCATGGTGTATGAAATAATTTTTATATTTATCCAAAAATACTCTTTTCATATCATCTCATTTCTTTATAGAACTCGTTCCTAAACTCATGAACCGTTTAAGAGCTCTATCCTTCAATATTGGTGGAAATTTGAAATTTTTTATTGTTTAGAAAGAAGCTGTAAGATCCACAAAGTATTTAAAATTTGAAAACAAAGGTTTCCAATATAACACCACACCCACCATTTAACCTCTTTTACATGCTTACTATGGAAAACATGAGTTGAGAGTTACTATGCATGGCCCAACTTCCAAGGAGCAGTTACGCAAATGAGGTCCAATTGTCTAGAATTGACTACAAACACTTAAAGATGAATGATCACACTATTATCAACCTAACTTTATTTGATAATCATTTTCCTTGATTTTAGACCACTCCTTGACTTAAGTGCTTCTCAACATCACATATATAAGCCTATTAGAGTGGTCAGAGGCCTCCAGCCATATGAGTAACCCGTCCTTAGTGTGGATATGGCCAATATCTCCTAGTTCTAACAGTGCAACGATAGACCTTGTTCTAGAACTTTAGGGCCAACATTCAAGCCAATTGCCTAGACGTTTTGAGAACTTCGTCAAAAGTCAGTATAAGTATACATGCTCTATTCTTAGGCTTTGTTGTGGCTCATGCATTCCCAACACACATTAAATTATAGAAAAAATGTGACTATGATACTTGTAGGTCATGAATGCATAGTTTTTTCCATATTTTCATTATTTGTAATAACTTTTTCTTAAAATAATTGCCTCTAAGGAATTTTCTATATTGGAATTCACCCTGAAGAATTTCAAAATTTTAAATTATGAATGGCCAAGATTTAATAGTCTCGGAATATTCTTAGTCTAATACATGATCCAACGGATAATGTAGAAGGTATGTGAATCATTTTTTAGTTTTTTTAGTATGATCCTATCTTTAATTTATAAATAAAAATTATTTATCACATGTGGCTAGACTTAGATATAATTTAATAATCTAATAATTTTTAGTGTTTCATATACTTTAATGATTTTTAATTTTATTTAATAATATGGTTGAAGCTATCGGTCATATTGCCCAACGGGCCATGAATAGTCGTGGAGGTAGGATGGTTCGTGAGCAAACTGGAAAACCTTGCAGCACTCCCTCACAGACTTTAAGCCTTTCGCTGCTTCAACAGAAACCTGAAAATATCCATTTTTGTTTTGGAAACCTCCCAAGGTTTTGTTCGATAGAAGGTCTGTCAACTTTTTGCTGCGACAGGGAATGGTAACTGTAAATTTGTATTATCCATCTTTGGTCTAAGAGTATTTTGCACACAGAGAAAGCATAAATGTAAGGTTTGTAGCAGGATATTCAATTTTTTTGTGTTGTTTTTTAATGTTCTTGGATAGTAAATTTTTGGTGAGACTTTTCATATTAATTTTGATGTCATAGACTTTTCCAAAATATATTTTGTTGGTTCAGGTGCACAGCAAATTAAATCAAACACACAGCAGAAGCAAATATAACACAGTATTTAACATGGTTCACCCAACCAATCTGGGCTACGTCCACCAAACATAGGCATCACGAATATATTAATCAAATTGGAGATTACATCAAGAAATCCTCACACTCTCTTAGCAAATCATCCGAATGATTGCGTGTTATATAGCATAGAGAATCTAACAGCCTCATAACTCCCTCACATCAAATATAGGAGGCATTAACTCCCTCCCAACAACCTGGAGCTAATCTAGGAACTGAATCCCTATTGTTGTCATCCTTCAGAGATTTTTTCCTATTTGACTCAAACAGAAAATCTCAACAATCTCCACCTTGACAACAATTCGCCTGATGCCCTGTTATTATTATTTTATCTTTTCTGCAAGCCAAGAGAAGCCAAACACCAGCGTAGCTTCTCCAACAAAACTGGTTTCGTGAACATGTCTGCACAGTTCTCCTCTGTATGCACCTTTTCAAGAGAGACTCCCCTTTCAGTGATAACCTGTCTTACAAAATGGTACTTAATTGGAATATGCTTTGATTTACTATGATAGGCCGGATTCTTAGCCAAATGTATTGCACTTTGACTATCACAAAGTAACATGATGTTGTCCTGTAACCTACCAAACTCACCAAGCAAACCTTTCAACAAAACCGCCTCTTTGCAAGCATGAGAAGCAGCAATGTATTCTGCTTCAGTAGTGGACAAAGCAACAATGTTCTATAGCTTTGACATCCAGCTAATAGCTCCACCTGCAAGAGTTAAAGACGATACCTGAAGTTTATCTTCTCTTATCCAAATCACCTGCAAAATCGGAACCAACATATCCGCAAACAAATTCACTACTCTTATTGTAAGAAATACAATAACTATTTGTGCCTCTTAAATACCAAAGCACCCATTTCACTGCTGACAAGTGTTCTTTACCTGGATTTGCCATGTACCTACTAACAACCCCAACTGCATGTGAAATATCTGGTCGAGTACAAACCATCGCATACATTAAACACCCTACTATATTGGCATATGGAATTCGAGACATATAATCCTTTTCTTCATCTGTATTAGGACATAAACTTGAATAAAGCTTAAAATGGGAAGCTAAAGGGACTGAAACAGGCTTCACATTATCCATACCAAACCTCAAAAGTATTTTCTCAATATACTTTTGTTGTGATAGCCATAGCTTACCATTGCTCCTGTCTCTGAAAATGTCCATGCCAAAAATCTGTCTTGCTGCTCCTAGATCTTTCATATCAAATGTCCTTGCCATCTGAGCCTTCAACCTGTTGATTTCTTCTATGCTTTTGCTTGCTAAAAACATATCGTCAACATACAATACCAAGATAATGAATATGCCTTTATTCAACTGTTTAAAATAAACACAATGATCATATTCACTTCTAACATATTTCTGACTCAACATGAAAGAATCAAAC
>APFE030421886.1:0-10431 GCA_000404065.3 Pinus taeda | reverse complement strand
GGGCAACAAATCTTGCCTTGTACTTCTCCACACTCCCATCAGCTGCCTGCTTCACTTTGTAGATCCATCTCGAACCCACCATTGATTTCCCCTCCGGTCTTGGGACAATCTCCCATGCACTATTTCTGACAATCGAATCATACTCTTCCACCATGGCATCTACCCATGCGGGATCCTCCATAGCTTCCTCGAAAGAGGATGGCTCAGTCACGACACATTTGCTCACAAGAGCCATGTATCCAGTGTACTGATCAGGTGACTGTCTCTGTCTGCGATGTGTTGTAGGTGGTCCTACAACCTTGTTTGCATCTTGAGCCAGTCGCTCAGCTTCTGTAGTGCGCTTTCGCCCTCTGATGGTTGGCGCTGCATGAGTGGTCTCTTCCATCCATGAACTTCATTTTGTGGCTGATCCACATCTTGAAGCTCATACTTAGGAACTAATAGCTCCTCATCTGCATGCAAGTGTGGCTCCCTCTCAAGTGAACACTTCATGGATTTCTCCTCTTGAAATTTGATATCCCGTCGCACAACAGTCTTGCGGTTGTCTGGCAAATATACATGATAGTTGTGGGGCGTATCAGTGTACCCCACAAATATCCCAACCTCTGCGGTTGGTTCCAGCTTCTTCCTGGCATCCTTCATCACATGCATGTAAGCAGGAGAACCAAAAATCCTCAAATGGGAAATATCAGGCCTCTTCCCAGAATAAGCCTCCTCGGGTGTACTCATGCCAAGTATCTTGTGAGGACAACAGTTCTGCACATATATTGCAGTATTGCATGCCTCTGCCCACAAGTGAAGGGGTAGGCCCTGATCATGCAACATCGCCCATGTAGCACCCACGATTGTTCTGTTCTTCTGTTGAGCAACCCCGTTCTGCTGTGGGTTATGGGGAGCTATGAGCTCTCTTCAAATCCCTTCTGTGCTGCAGAAGTATTTGAACTCACCAGAGATGAATTCACCACCATTATCGCTCCTAAGAGCCTTCACCTTCTTCATCGACTCCTTCTCGACCAGTGCTTTGAACTCATAGAACTTTGAGTATGTCTCGCTCTTCTTCTGCATGAAGAAGATCGAACACTTTTGAGAGAAATCATCAACAAAGATCACATAGTACTTGTGCTTTACTGTCGAAGCTACTGAGAAAGGTCCATACACGTCTGTGTGAATTCTCTCAAGGATTGTCGTGGCGCGACTATCCTTCTCATGAAAGGTGGCTTTCACAAATTTTCCCAAAGTACACTCCTTGCACTAATCTGACTACGCAAGAGTGCCTTTAGGAAGCCCAGTAGAAATCTGTTGCAGTATCTTCAAAGCTCCATGGTAAAGGTGGCCCAATCTCTGGTGCCACAGCTCGCCATCATCCCGGCTCACCACTCCTTCTACTTTGCATGCCATTGCTGTGTAGCCATCTACATGCAATTGATAAAGGTTATTGACTCGAACCCTTATCTTCCAGGTTTCTCCAGTTGTCTTACTGCGCAAGAAAGCCTTTCCCTCGCTAAAGACAACATCATATTCCTTGTCTTCTAACATCGCCACAGAGATAAGGTTCTTCTTCAATCCTGGAACATGCATCACTTCCTCCAATACGAAGGGTTTACCGGACTCCCTCTCAAAGGAAATGGTACCGATACCGGTCACACTGTATCTACCATCATCGCCCATTTTGATGTGCACTCCAAGATCTTTCTCATCCAAATCAGAAAACAAATCTCGATCTCCTGTCATGTGAAAAGATGCACCACTGTCCAAGAACCATACTGATCCCATCACACTTTATACCAAACATGCAATCAGCAAAAAGTCCAGCTCAAACTGTGAGGCTAAGGCCTCTCCCACTGCAGATCCAACAACTTGCTTATTTTTCTTCTTATGCGGACAATTTGTGGCATAATGTCCGTGCTGGTGACAGTGAAAGCACTTCACCTTGGACATGTACTGCTTCTTGCCTTTCGCACCGGAATGAGAAGCTTTCTTGTTCTTCCCCTTCTTTGCTTTGGCAGCCAAAGCACAATTTTCTTGATCAGATGCCTTTGATGAAGATCCGTCCTTGGTATTCTGCCTGATCTCCTCTTGCACTAGATCCGACCAAAGTCTCTCCCATCCTGGCAATTTCTCTCGACCATTGACAGAGTCCTGATAGGAATTCCACTCTTCAGAAGACCAAGGAGAGCCAAGCTCACCAATTCCTCATCATCGACAGTCACCCCCACACTTCCCAGTTCATCCCGGCGTTGGGTGAGCTTCGTGAGATACTTGGGCATACTGTCTCCATTCTCACACTTAATGTTTCTGAGTTTATCCTTGAGTGCCAACTTCCTCTGGTCGCTCTTGCTTTGGAATAAATCTGTCAATGATGTCTACATCAAGTATGGAGAAGCCTTTCCATGCAGGCTGGATACAATGTGATCCTTCACGCCCTCCAACAGAATCCTTTGACACTTTGATGTCTTCTTTTGCCAAGCCTCAACTTGAGTAACATCAGTAGGCTTTGGGACTTCATCATCTATGAACTCCTTCAACCCATTGTCATCTAACACCGCCTCCATCCTATCTTTCCATGCAATATAATTCGAGCTGCCTTCAAGGGCATACTCCAATCACAATCTGTTGAAAGACATTTCAACTTCAACACCAAGAAAACACTGCTCCAAATTCGAATTTCACCAGCTTAAAACTCAAACGCTTCTGATCTAAAATTCGTGAGAACAAAATATTTCTTGTACAGAGATTGATTGTATGGGCATTTGTTGGATATCTCACCTTCCAAAAGAAGGATGAATCCAGAAGCTACCTGGCCCGATTACAGATACTGCTTGAAGAAATAAAATGTAATCACTTTCTGAATAATAGATCTAATGATCAACTACGCTCTGATACCATATAGAAATTTGAATAATATAATACTTATTCATAGAGATTATCCTGATTATACACTATTTGTGGAATTCATACATAATATATAACCTCCTCTACCATTGATCATTAATTTGTAGAATTAAAAAAACAATCGCATGCGCACATTGAAACATCAATCACACATATCAACACAGTATGTAATGGGGAAAGCATATAGCTGAAAACCCCCAACTATCTGTATATTATAATGATAGAGAACATGAAACAATACATAGTACAATACTCCTCACAAGTATTCAGTACTATCTCCACATGCTACACACAAACTAGCTCAGATCTGAACAAGTCATGGGTTCAAATCTCCTCCACTGTTTGCCTGCCTCTATTGCAATCCAAGTTGAGAATAGATGAGATCCAAGTTCGAATCCCCTTTGCTTGTACTGCGCAATCCTCATTGGCAATCTCAATCAATGATTGTACAAATCTCATGCACAGCTATAGTCACAACTGATAGTAGTCTCACCCTTTCACCCACCTCTAACACTTGTCTCCACTGCACTGTCCATGAACTGAGTTAACTAATGTATTCTTTAGTTAATTTATGAGTTAATAATTAGTGAATTAATTAATAATTAATTCACACCACTCATCACTAGTGTATTTGTCAGTTAGACTAAATACAACTAGTTCAACTAAGTCAAACTGAACACAACTCCATCAACTCCTCAATCAACTCCACCAAACTTAATCACTTGAGTTCTAACTGAAGTCCATCATGCAATAGGTCAACTAACCCATAGTAGGAAAAGCATATTTCCTTTTGGCAGTTGCATGTGCCACATCTGTAGCTCGAACTGAAGTGCTGCAAGAGGATAAGATAATGTTTATAGTCCAAATATTATTAAGAGCGAATAATATTCGACTGTTTTATTTTTTGATTGGCTGTCTAAAAATAGACTCCGCCCATATGTCTAAAAATAGAGGCCCATCTATTTTACCAACATGACAAATCATCCATAAATAGCATCCTGCAACTCATAGACCATGATCCATATGTCTAAAAATGGACATATTCTAAAAATAGACTTTGCGGCAAAAGTAGCCTGCAGGCCCACTTAGTGAAGGCGACTTCTTTTCACTAAGCTCCATCATCTTGTTGCATTTTCAACAAAACTTGTGAATTAGAAAGAGAATTATGATTATGAGTAGGAATGAGGGATTGATCATGATATGAATCATAAATTGAAATGTTTTCTCAAATGGTGAAATCACAAAGATAATTTGCTGCTCTAGAATGAGGGTTGTTTGGAATAATTTCTAAATTGAAATGTTCCTGATTCTCAGATGTTATTTGAATTTTATCATGAATATTCTCTTGAGAAAAATAAAAATCAACATCCTCAATGTTAGAGTAATTATAATATATGACTACACAATATTTTCTCGAATTTCCTTTGATTTCGTCCAATATATTAAAACAAGGAGGAATAAAAACTTGATGTTTATTAATGGAAAAAGAATAATCAGTGATTGTTTCTCTATCTTGGTAAAAATTTATTGGTAATTCATTTAGATCAACCTCTTTATTTTTTGAAATATCATTAATAGCAAGAGGGGAAAAATTGCCATCATTAAAAATATCAGGATAAAGAGAAAAATGTGAATCTAAAACAATGCATTTAACAATGTCTTTGTTTGAGAATTCTTGTTCATTATGCTCATTGTAAATTTTAGATTGTATATCAAAACTTTGTCTACTCGTGCTTTCTTGAAAAATTGTGCCTTGTCTCTCTGAATTTGACATTTGCTCATCATGAAAAAAATCAAAAATTTGTGCAATAGTTTGCATGCTATTACTTACATTGATTGCTGCTTGTACTTGATGATTTGCAATCTGATTTTCTGAGTTCACTACAGAGTAAATTTCAGATTTCAAAGCGATCCTTTCTCCAAAATTGCTGATGTTGCCTTCTTGCAATTGATAATAAATATTTTCTAAGCTTTGTGAAACCACTTCATCATAATTAATTCGCACATCCATATTGGAATTCTTATTTATGTTGGAAGGGGGTGAAACAAAACTTGAACTAATTTCATATGGATTGGTAATGGGAGGAAGAGAACAAATATATTCAAACTAATATAGTGATTCTTCTTCTGTAGGTTTATCTTCGATTTTAAATCTTAAATAATTCAAATGAAATTGAATATTAAAATCTCTAACAGATTCATTTTCAAATCTTCACAAATATTCAATTTCATTACATACTTGTTTATAATCATAGCCATCAAATTTACAAATGAAAATTGTAACAAATTGATCCCAGCTATGGATTGAGACAACCGAAAAAGTTCTTCACTAGTTTCTGGCTTTTGCTGTGAATGTGAGGATAAAATTTCTGCATAAGATGCCTTCTTCAATTCCTTGAAAATTATAATTTGAAACATTTTGAATAAATTGAAAGACATGATTAAAAGCATCAGAATTTTTCTTACCATTAAACTTTACCTGAGACAAGAGTCTTACCACTTTGGGTGGAGTATTGGAAGATGCATGTCCATGGATACAACTCCAAATTGGAAGCTTAAGAGGAACCATCATGATTAAATAAAATGTTAAAATTGAAAAGACTCTAATAGACAACAAGTTTCAGGCCCTCCTTCTAGCGCCAAAAATATTGAGGGCCAAAAATGTCCACCTCAACATCGGGGGATAACCACCCGCTCCAGACCATAAAACAACTCATTTTCGGTTTGGATTAGTGGTTTCAACTAGTTTAACTAGGTCCAATTACTTTCTCCCTATCGCTATTAGTTTATGTTGTATCTTTAACTACCAATAGACAGGGATATCAGATCATTTCTTCTTACTAATCAAGCAAGAGAATGATCCTTAACCTGATTTGGGTTCAGCCAAACCACAACTAAAATTTTGCCTCTTTGAGAAGAGGACTTAAAAGAATATAGAACTTAATCTTAATGCAAGATTATTCTATAATGCAAACAAAATAAACTAACTTAATCCTATCTAAATTAGGTAGATATAGATCTAACCCAACCAAGAGCAAGATATTTAAAGTATTAGGATTTAAATATGTCTTGTTTATAATGAATATCAAGTTAATGAAGTAGTTCAATTAACTGATATTATGGATACCAAAACACCTCCTATTGAGACCTCTTAACTGAAATAATCAATCAACAACAACCAGGAAAAAATTCACAAAATGATATTGATTGTCAAATCAGTAAATCTAATAATTAAATAGTAATATGTAGAAATAGTTCACAACACATTACTATTTAATAGATCAGTTTTATAAGACAGATTTTTGAGTAAATAGTTACTCAGAAATCATAATTTAACCCATAAGAACAGAGATACATAATAACAATATTGAGACAAATTACTCATATTGACAAAAGTACACAAACATGAATAAAATGACAATCATAAAAATGAAATTGATATTTGAAACAATAGTATTAGAAATACCAATTTTATTGCATCCATTTCTCTGACCCTGGTCTCCAACAATCCTTTACATTGTTTGAACTTCTGCTTTTAAAGTTAGGGCCACAATAGTGCAAACTCTGTCCATCATACATAATTCAAGATACAAAAGAAAAATCCTCAATAATCTCTAGATCTGAGATTTTCATTCCTCCCTCCTATAACTCTAAATTCCTATTGCAGAAGTGCCTTTAGAAACCCAAAATTGCAGAGGAGAGCAACCCTTTATTACGTTCTGCGATCTATAATTTATAATATTTCCAAAGGTATTTTTGAGATGAGAGTTTGTTGAAGAAAAACTACCAAATCCAATTTTATTTGCTCAAAATTCCAATCTTTAATTGCTGGAACATTCTCATTAATTAAGATCTTTTTCTCTATATCTCTTCTATTGTTTTCTTGCAAAAAGAAATCAAAATAAATTAAGATGCAATCAATAAAATCAAAATATCATTTCTGGCATTAAAACAAATCCAATCAAATTCAATTTAAATAAAAATAATTGAAATGAGTTAATTGGCCAAGGATATCATTGACGAATGAATCTGCATTTAGAAGAGGTTTGGGCAAATGAAAATGAAAAAAATAAAAAGAAAATTGATTTTGTTTTAAAAATTCAGAATTTCAATTTCTGCCTAATTTTTGACTCAATAAATGACCAAATCTATTAGTGAAACCTCCTTAGAAGTGTTCTCTTTAATTTTATCTTTCCAATGAGCTATCCTAAGCCTCATTTTGCCAAGTAAAACTCAATCTATGAGCTTCCAAAATTGATTAGTCAAATTTGGCACAATTCTTGAATTTCTGTTGCTAGACTAAAAATTCAGAATTTTAATTAAAAATTTTAATCTTAAATTAGAATTCCTAATATATCTGACAATTTTAATTCTTAATTTTAATGTAATCATTAAATTAACTAAATTTTATGACTTTATTAATTATATTAATCTAACTAACTAATTAATTATTATATAAAACTAATTAATTCTAATATTAATTAAATTATATAATTATTGATTTAAAATTAATTTAAATTTATTATTTAAATTAATTAATTAAAATATTAGCTTAATATTTTTAACTTAAAACTATCCCACCCTCCTATTTCACTCACTATAGTGCCTTAACAACAACATAAAGTTTTCACTATGTTTTTAATGCTGAGTTCTGCAAATTGGGGATGGGATGGGGCTTATTCAGGGTTTTTAAAAAAAGGCCACGGATTTAAAATTTTTCGCATCCGATCAAACTTTTGAGCGATTCGTTTTTATTATTTTTTTTCTTATTATATTATAATTTTAATTTAATTTAATTAAATATTTTATATTTAATTACTTAATTAATTTAAAGTTTAATATTAAATATCAATTTTTATTTTGGTTTTATTTTCATAAAATTTAGTTTCTAAACTATAGCCACTTCAATGTTTTAGGTTTTGGAGATTAGTAATTAATTTGAGAATTGGAATAAATTTCTAAAATCTCGATGCTTCATGATTTGGTTGTATAAGTAAAAATGAAAAATGTTAGTGATAACTAACTAAAGGTTAATATTTAAAACAAATGCATTATTGAACTAATTTAATTACAAAAATGGAATAGTGTACATTTTATGCATTTTTAACCCAGGTGACATAAATGATTAGATTTCAAAAGAGTGTCGTTTACAAACCAGTTGACCAAATGAGGTGAAACAAGTATCAATGGGAAGCTTTGACAAAAATCGATTTCAACAAAGGAATCGAAACAAGAATCTAAAGAAAATGAAAAATTAACAAAATCGTAGGATAATCAACTTAATAAAAATCCTAAAAGGCGTTTAGCAAAATTTTTTATAGAAAGGGTCCCCATTATTTGAAGTGAACAAATAAAAAATGAGCGGGTTGTGTTTTCGCCACAACAGAACTCAAATTCCAATCAACATGAGATTAAATATGTGTTCTTTCATGGGTCAAACAAAATGCAACCAACTCTAGAACCCTACTGTGTCTTCGAACTATCAAAATATAAAGTCCAAAAGTTAGTAGCAATAGGGTTAGTTCCTGCACTAATAATATTTAAATCTATATTACAAAATTCATTAGCACTAGTTGGATTGCAAGGAAGGAGTTCCAACTTTGTATCTAGTGTTACAAGGGAAGGCCATGAAAGATAACATCCATGTTCGATTTCTTAAAAACAAAAAATCCAAAAATTACTCACGCATAATTAAATGGCTCATTAGGAGCTTCATGCGTCACGACAATATGTTTCATGAAAGGTTCACTTTTGAATAAATGTAATTATTATTTCCCTTATAAGGAAGCCATAAATGTGACCAATCAGTAGAAAGTTATCCTTGCAACTTGCTAGACCATTATCTACTTAAAAGTAATCCATAAGCTTCTATAATGTCTACAATGACAATATCAATACATTGGTGAACTCTATGATTTGATGATAAATGGATTATAATGTTGTTAAGCTCATTGATTTCTTGTATTATATATCTATCTAATTGTATGATTTTGGTGTCAGTATTTTCCCATTTAGCATTGATTTCTTTGCAACAACTAAAGGCATGATATTCATAGAGGCACCAAAATCAAATAGGAATTTATAAACATTATACTTAAATGTCTCAAAAGTTAAAAGAAAAGGGGGGAAAGTAGATCTATAATTTACATTAGTTGCATTAACTATTGATTCAAGAATAATAGGAGACTTACCAGAAAAGGCTTAAGAAGCAAGAACTGTTGTGCTTAATGGAGGATAAGATGCAAATCCCTAGATGATCAACCAACGTTGTCTTTCCAGCTTTTCTAACTTGAATATGGAAATATTAGCATGAATTTTCTTCATGTATTCAAGAACATTATAATATCTATCTTCAACATGGGCAAGGTGTGTTGAAGTGGTAGGTGGTGTAACTTTGTTTTATACCTTAGGAATGATGCTCTTGATCTTATTATTTATAGAAGTGGTTTTTGAAGGTTGTGTACTTCCCTATTTGTTTTGAGTGCTCTAAGTATGATTACTAGGAGGTAAAATCTTTCTTAGCATTTGCTTTCTCAGATCTTGCTCGACCACCAGTCCTTTTCTCCTCAAATTATAATGCTTAGTAGGTTGTTGAGGAGGAGCATCACCCACTTGGGTCTCACCAACAACTTGTTGATCATTATTCAAGATAATATCAAAAGTGAAAATTGAATCACCTGCATTTGTGTTTTCCTCTGTCGAGGTTGGTTCATTAGCCTCTTGAGTCTGTTCTGAATGCTCTTTTGTTGACAAATTTTCTATAACATTGGAAACCACAAAATTCATGTTGTGTCTCCATTGTGGTCAATGTACTATGTAGTTGAGTATTGCAAGGAGTTAGACATGACTTGATTACTGACTGAAAGTGTGTAATGCATAGAGGAGAGAAGATTTGGCAAGGACTGTGCAGTGAGAAAGAAAAGTTGATAGCGATTGAGCACTAGGACTGCGTAGTGCATAGTTGATGGATATAATTCTCTCTAATTACACAATTCTAGGAGGTAGAGGATGCTTGACTGAGTCTTGTGATAGTGCAATGCATAGTTCCAAGAGGTAGAATAATAAGTTCCTGGTCAGGCAAGTTTCGAAGATAAGAAAACTCCAAAAATTGACTAAGTGTGAGATCAGTGAGGTAGAAATATGAGACCAAGCATAGAATAAAGCTTAAAAATTACCACACACTCGTAAACAAACAACCACATAAAAATAAGACACTTTTTACCCCAAATTAACATGCATTGGTTAGAATGACAAAAAACGACACTTACTGAGTCCAAGTGCAACACTTAGAATACAATTTTTTGACACAAGTTTTGAATGAAATAAGTGATGAGCCCCAAAATTGGTAAGAATTTGGGCTCATTTGGCCTAATTCTCATTGTTCAGTCCTTGTTCAAATCCATCATTTTCTATAGTTTATTCATCATTTTTAGTATGTTTATGTCTTTGGTACGAATAAGGGAAGTTACTTTTCCTAGGTGGTTAACACGTGTCTATTTCAGGTTTTTTGACATATATTGGAGCAAAGTCAAAGCAATC
>APFE030421883.1:0-20442 GCA_000404065.3 Pinus taeda | reverse complement strand
TCCTTCCTCCTCCATCTATAAATGACTGTCACCTTGCATTAAACCAACTAGTTTTTTAGAGCTATTGTGAGTGCCAAGATAATGCTGGAGTGATAGTGAGAATTGAGAAGTATAGAGGGGTTATGCTGCCAAAATATTGAGAGAGAAGAGGTCACTTTGCAAGGCGTATTTAGCTGCTTGCCCAGTCAGAGGAGGTTCAACGTCAGAACCCTTGGGTTGTAATCTTTCTCTGTTTTTACTGTTTAATGAACGACTATCATTATGGTTCCACTCATGTGTCTTTCAATGGTATTTGAGTTGTATCTTTTCTGATCGATATATAATTGCATATACTGGATTTTACGCTTGTGTTTGTATCGTTCTTTGCGTGTGCAGGTGTCCGTTTACGTGGAGTGTAAGGATTGTGACCAGCCAAAGCAAAGGGACGGGAGCGGCGTTTCTTCTACAACTACTAGCGTTGGATTCCAGGTAGATCATCATGATCGATCTCTGATTTATGCAATTAGGAACCTGCGTGTAGCGTGTGTGATTGTTGCTAGATCCGTGTTGGGCTAGTGGGATCGCCTCTGTCCTCAGAGGGGATTTACCAGTTCAACACTCCATTTTGAGCATATTTTCCGGTTTGTCAGTTGTGTTTTAGTATTGTGTCAGTCTCAAGTCAGTTGGTGTCTTTGATTCATCAGTATTCAGTCATGTATTTTAGATTGAGTTTTTCTCACTCCATGCCCAATGGATAAGGCTACTAGGTATACAGTGTTCTTGGCACCTCCAAGGAGTTACCATCCCCATTGGATCCAATGTTAGTGTCAGTGTTTTTACACTGCCATTAGTGATCAAAATCTACTCTTTTTCATTTCATAGTAGGAGTCCCGTACTGATGAGTTTGCATTCCATTAGGTCATGGATTCACTGATGGTAGGGTTTTCTTCAAATTTTTCCCTCATGATCTATACTTGTTGATCCTCTTCCATATATTTCAGTCATGGCTCATGTTCACTTTTGCAATTCATTTCATTAGGTCTTAGGGTTTGTTCTCGTTAGGTTTTAGGGTCCCACCATGGTCAAATCCAATAATTACAAGCGAATAATGATCAACAAGGACATGAGGAGGCCAATAATGATTACCAAAGCCATAATTTATCATTTTGAAATCTTAATGTAGTTCTCACCTCAAAACTTGTTTTGAGGTGAAAATAGGGCATTTTGTTTTTATCTCCATTAACGACGTAATTCTATGTTTTCATATGTAATATTGGTTCCTAGCTGCTCCTAAGCATCTGATGATGTTTCCAAGCAACTGCCACTGCAAAAATCAAGTCATCATGAGCACCAATTCACTTGCAAAAGCAAAAGAGAAACAAGCACTAAAACCCTAAATTCCTATCCCATTGAGCTAGGGTTTGCTATGGGAGTATAGATATCAGAAGGTATGAGGCCATTTTGTATCATCAAACATCAGGTTTCCATCATTTGTCGAGAATTCATTCCAAGGAACAAGCCATTCATTACACATGAGGGACGATTTTTCTTCAAACTGTGTTTCTGAGCAAGAAAAGATGAATTTGACAAATGTGAGAGACAATTTTTTCCATCATTGACCAAGAAGAAAAACCTCTTTCAGTTTTTACACAGGTTTCATGGTTTGGGAGAAATGTCAAAAACATCATTTTCCTCAGGAGGGTTAATACACCTCTAGAGTGACCTTGGTAAAATTAATTTTTCTCCTAGATTAAATGACCAAATGAATTGTTTGATGAGTCATCTGATAAGTAGACACAAAGAGCTTTCCAATGAGCTATCATGAGCTCAATTTGAAGTTGAGGAAGACCTTCCAAATTTAACTGCAACAACACTTTTCATTTTGGCAGCCTCATTCTGCACATTTTGACCAGTCTTGGGAGATTTCACTTTTGATAGGGAAATTGAACTTCAAATTGAAAAATTCACGATTTTCTAGGAAGTAGGATCAACAAGCTTTCCAAGGAGCTATCACACGCCCAATTTGGACATTGGGATGATATTCAAAAGTGAGCTTGAAGTGGTGTTACGCTTCTGAGGGGTGGCGTTGTGCTTTGTGGTTGGCACTGCGCTCTTGTAGATGGCGCTGTGCTTTGCCCAACAAAGCCCCAAATCACCTCAAATCACCAAATTCCACAAAATTTCTTCAAGTCTCCCTCTTTTGCAAGTAAGTAGAAAAAATCTCTTTTGGTTTAGGGATTTACATCAATTTTTTGTGAATTTTCACCCCCAAAATCAAAACGATAGTTTCTAGGGCAAAACCCTAGTTTTCCTACAAAATGTCTCATGAATTGAAATCGAATTGAAATCGTCACTCTACTATTGTTTTCCTAATCTATCCACTTTTTATTTTTCCCTAAACTCCACTCACACTCTCCCTAAACCCCACTCTCACATACATTCTCCCTAAACCCTATTCATACACACATTTTCCCTCCCTCATCCATACACTCTGTCCATTCCATTCCTCCACTTCAATTATCCACAACTATCCATATATAACCATATTGTTCAAAGCCAAAAGAAAACAAGACAGTGATTATGAGTATGAAGAAGAGACACTTAGTGACAGCTCCATGGAGAGATACAGGCAATAGAGGAAGCCCCATAAAGCAAGAAGAATCATCAAAGAGGAGCCCACTAGTTTGAAGGAATTACAGGCTTTCCCACTTGCAGTTTCTTATTTCAGGCATCAAGCATGTTTTGAATTTTGTGAATTAGTGGAAATAATTTAGTCTCACCGTGAGTTGGCAAGACTTTTTTGTGACTCATTTACATAACAATGAGGCGACATTTTCTAGAGTGACCATCACATTATCACCAGTTGTTATTTCAGAGGGCCAACGAGATAACCAAATGATGAGGCACATGGCCTATCGGTACAGGACATGGAACAAAATTTGCAACATGACAATGAAGAGGATGAAAGCTAGGTTAAGGAGATCTTTAGAGGGCAATAAAGAGAAAGATAGGTTGAAGATGTTGGTTGAAGCCTCACTAGCCCATCAAAGCAGCTGATGGTGGTGTCCCGTGCCAAATTTGGGCAAGTTTTGAAGATTTTTTGCATTTTAAAAATTTTGAAATTTTCAACACAAAAAACTAGCCCAGAAGCGGCGCTATGCTTTTTCTTGGAGCATCAGATGGATAAAAAGTTTGTATTTTTGGATTTAGCATGATAAGAACATACACCCTGGAAAGTTTCAAAAGTTTTGGAGCAAATCTCAGTCACCAAAAGGTCCAAAAACTACCAAAAAATGACCTCTCTGCCCCTTTTTGGACACACAGAAGAAATCTTGGGAGATTCACGTTTTGAGGGGGAAAATGACCTCCAAATTAAAAAATTCTAGGTCTTCCAGAAAATAGACTTGAAGATATTTCCAATGAGCTATCATGTGCTCAATTTGGCTAAGTGGAAGGCCTCCAAAAGTGTGTTGAAATTGGTGTTGCCAAAATTTCGCCTGTTTTCACTGTAAATTCACTTTCTCTCTCCTCATGGATGATTTCACTGATGTAATTGATGACATGGCATGTAAATGTAATGGTAAAATAGTGTTATAGGGTAGATTCATTAGTTAGAGGTGGTTTTGAGGTAAATGAATTAGTTTCCCCTTTTTTAGAGGCAAGTTGTTTGACTGCCTATATTCCAGTTCTCTGTTTGGAAATGGTTGAAAAAACTCCTCTTCTCATGGATTCGATCCCTGAAGGTCAGGATGAGTAGGTTAGATGTCTATATTATGTTTTTTCTTGGTCATTTGGTGGGGTTGGATACTCTTGGATGCTTTGAACTATATTATACATCATTGTAAGCAGTTTGGCAAGGAAATTAATAGGAGTTGCAACTATTTTTATGGGATACATGTCGTATGGTGTTTTTGCATAGTTTCTTCTTTGTTATCAGTTTGTTTACATGTTTTATGTATGCCATCATCTAATTCACTACTTTTGATTAAATTATATAAAGATAGATAGGTAGAATTCATTGTTTGCAGTGCTCTACCTTGGGAAATCTTTCATTATTTTATGTTTTCTGCTGTTTGAGAAGGATACATGAGTGCTCCATGCCCTCCTTAGCTCCTCACCAGTCTTAGACATCTCATCTCACTTAATTTCTACTGCTAAAGCCTATACCTACCTTGCCCCTTAGAAGACCCTGCATTCTGACCTAATTTCCCATACCCAAATTGCTCAGTTCCATCTGATCCATAGAAAAACCAACAAAATAAATCAAAACCCTAGAGCTACTATAACTAGCATAAAATATTGTTCATGATCTAGTAATTTTGACTGAGATTCATAAGGAGAGAGCCCTCTCCCGACCTAGTAGGGCTATCTACCAAGTTAAGCGTGGTTTGTGGTTACCTAGAATGGCTTCAATTCAGCCTGAGGTCATTCTAGGCTCTAACATAGTGGCGACCATACTGGGGAACGTAGTTTTATGTTCCTCAACAAAATGTATCAAGTTTAGATCTAAATGTTGATGGTGGACAACGATCAGACATATGAAGGCTGAAATCATTCACCTAGCGACTCTAAATCAGTTTTGAGATCAGATCCAAGGACTCCACTGGAGGATGAACCTGACCAGCAAAAACATGAAAGGACAATATGGAAATATCAAGTATTCAAGTTGGAATTTCATCCAAGACATTATCTTCTTTTTTATAAATTATTTCTTCTCTTTTCCTAAGAATGTCAAGAAATCTTTACAAAGTATACTGTATTTTAGAAAAGATCCTAGACCTGCATTTGATTCTTTCCCTTTGAAGATTCTGAATACAAAATAATCACATGCCTTTGATTTCGATCAAGACCCTTCTTCCGAATCTTATGATGATTGTCTTCAAAATGATGAGCCTCAAGAGACCAAGACTAATTCTGGAGCTTTTGTATAAACCCCTATACCTTGTAAAATTCTGGATAGATACAAGCCTCTGATTTTACCTCCTATATCCCATGCTTTCCCTAAAAATCATTACCTATACCTACCAAGATTTGACAGTGACTGTGACAACATCTCTGCTAAGAGACATGTACTGAATATTGAGTCTTTTCTTGACCTTTTTGAAGTTGATGAAGAGGATGTCAATATTAGGCTTTTTTCTTTTTCTTTGTAAGGCAAAGTCAAGAGTTGGTTCAAAACCCTGCTTAATGCAAGTATCTTAGATTTCCAGCAATTCGTCAAAGTTTTCCTCGACAAGTGGGTGGTCAGATAGAACCCTTTCTTGATTCTAGAAGAGTATAACCAGCTGAAAAGATAGCCAGGAGAGATAGTACAATAATTTTTTGCCAGATTTAACCAAGTTTATTGTTCGACGCCTGTTAATATAAGACCTCCTCCTGGATCCGCTTTCTTTCACTACCCGGATGCCTTTGATCTGGAAATGGAGTTTCAGCTGAGGGAAAGGAACTTTGCAACACTTGAAGAGATGCAGAACAGTGCAATAGATGTATAGGATAATATATTGATCAAAAGGGCAAAGTTGAAGGAAAAAGAGATGAAGAACATAGATCCAGAGGAACCGACATCTTTAGAGGTAAAGATCAACATTTTGGTAAGTGCAGTGGAAGAGATGATGCAAAAGATCACCACAAAGAATGAGTATGATGTTCAAGACCATGACTCGCTAATTGAAGAAGAACAAGTCACTGATCCAAAACATTTTCTTTCTTATCCCAGTTGTCATAGATCTGATAATGATTGTTTTATAGATCATCTTGGAGAAGAGAGATTTGTTGATATGACATGTATGCTTGATGATGTGTTTATAACTGATGATTTCCCTAAGTTTGATCAGTATGATGATGATTATGTTATCCAAATAGAAGCGAGTCTTGCAGACAAATCAACATCTATTTTATGGAATAAAGAAGTTCACTTTCATCTCAAATACAATGATCAGCCGTTACATATCAGCTGTGGAAGTGAGGAGGAAAGTGTAGAAAATTTTGAAGTAAGTGAAGGATCTTTGCCTTTTTGTTTTACTTCGTTTCAGTTCATCAGAGACAACTTTCGTGCAATCAAAAATCAACCATCGATAAGTTTTGATCTTGACCACAAAGCTCAGATGAAAGTTTGCATTCATGGTACAAGGAGAAGAGAAGTAATCCATTGGATGGCTAGGTCCCAATGTACATGAATTTCAAGATCCTTATGTAGTAATTTTGGAGTCGGATAGAGAATCCATATTATTCAATGGATCTGTTTACAAGTTTTCATGGGAGCTACCTTTCAGTAGTTCTCTCTTGTTGTTCATAAACAAGCCCTTGAGGAGAATTCAAATAGCAACCAAAATGCTTACTTGGCTGCATTGGTTGTTTCATTTCACTTGATCAGGTGATGAATGGAAAAATTAGAGTAGGTTTTATTGAATAAGCTCCATTTTGAGCATATTTCCAGTTTGTCAGTTGTGTTTTAGTATTGAGTCAGTTTCAAGTCAGTTGGTGTCTTTGAGTCATCAATATTCAGTCATGTACTTTAGATTAAGTTTTTCTCACTCCATGCCCAATGGATAAGGCTACTAGGTCTACGGTGTTCTTGGAACCTCCAAGGAGCTACCATCCCCATTGGAGCCAATGTTAGCGTAAGTGTCTTCACATTGCCATCAGTGATCAAAATATACTCTTTTGCATTTCATAGTAGGAGTCCCATACTGATGAGTTTGCATTCCATTAGGTCATGGATTCACTGATGGTAGGGTTTTCTTCAAAATTTTCCCTCATGATCTTTACTTCCTGATCCTCTTCCCTACATTTCAGTCATGGCTCATGTTCACTTTGCAATTCATTTCATTAGGTCTTATATTTTGGTCTCATTAGGTTTTAGGGCCCCACCATGGCCAAATCCAATAATTACAAGCCAATAATGATCAACAAGGACATGAGGAGGTCAATAATGATTAGCAAAGCCATACTTTATCATTTTGAAAGCTTAATGTAGTTCTCACCTCAAAACTTGTTTTGAGGTGAAAAGAGGGAATTTTGTTTTTATCTCCATTAGTGATGTAATTTTATGTTTTCATATGTAATATTGGTTCCTTGCTACTCCTAAGCATTTGATGATGTTGCCAAGCACCTGTCACTGCAAAAATAAAGTCAACATGAGCACCAATTCACCTGTAAAAGAAAAAGAGAAACAAGCAATAAAACCCTAAATTCCTCTCCCATTGAGCTAGGGTTGGCTATGGAAGCAAAGAGATCAAAAGGTATGAGGCCATTTCGTATCATCAAACATCATGTCTCCATCATCTGTCGAGAAATCATTCCAGGGAACAAGCCATTCACTACACATGAGGGACGATTTTTCTTCAAACTATGTTTCTGAGCAAGAAAAGAGGAATTTGAAAAAAGTGAGAGAGGCTTTTGTCCATCATTGACCCAAGAAGAAAAACCTCTTTCAGCTTTTACACAGGTTTCATGGTTTGGGAGAAACTTCGGGTTAATTCACCTCTAGAGTGACCTTGGTAAGATCATTGTTTCTCCTAGATGAAATGACCAAATGAATTTCTTGATGAGTCAATTGATAAGTAGACACAAATAGCTTTCTGATGAGATATCATGAGCTCAATTTGGAGTTGAATAAGACCTTCAAAAGTTGACTGCAATAGCACTCTACATTTTGGCAGCCTCATTTTGCACATTTTGACCAGTCTTGGGAGATTGGACTATTGATAGGGTAAATGAACTCCAAATTGAAAAATTCAAGATGTTTTGAAATTTAGACTCGACATTCTTTCCAACAAGATATCACACTCTGAATTTGGACATCCGGAAGGCAGTAAAAAGTGATCTTGAAGTGGCGCTATGCTTTTGAGGGGTGGCGCTATGCTTTGAGGCCGGTGCTGCACTCCTGTAGGTGGTGCTATGTTTTGCCTAGCAAAGCCCCAAATCACCTAAAATCACCAAATTTCTTCAAGTTTCCCTCTTTTGCAAGTAAGTACATAAAAATCTCTTGTGTTTTAGGGTTTTTACATCAAGTTTTTTGTGATTTTTCACCCCAAAATCAAAACCCTAGTTTTCCTACAAACTGTCTCATGAATTGAAATAGAATTGAAATCCTTGCTCTACTATTATTTTCCTACTCTATCCACTTTTTATTTTCCCCTAAACTCCACTCACACTCTCCCTAAACCCAATATCACATGCATTCTCCCTAAACCCTATTCATACACACATTTTACCTCCCTCATCCATACACTCTACCCATTCCATTCCTCCACTTCAATTATCCACAACTATCCATATATAACCATATTGTTCAAAGCCAAAGGAAAAAAATGGAAAGAGACAGTTATTATGAGTATGAAGAAGAGACACTTTGTGATAGCTCCATGGAGAGATACAGGCAACAGTGGAAGCCCCATAAAGGAGGAATAATCATCAGAGAGGAGCCCACTAGTTTGCAGGAATTACAGGCTTGCCCACTTGTAGTTTCTTGTTTCAGGCATCAAGCATGTTTTGAATTTTGTGAATTTGTGGAAAGAATTCAGTCTCACCATGAGGTCGCTGGACTTTTTGTGACTCATTTATATAACAATGAGGTGAAATTTTTTGGAGTGACCTTCAAAATATAACTAGTTGTTATTTTAGAGGGCCAACAGAGATAACCAAATGAAGAGGCATATGGCTTATCACTACAGGACATGGAACAAAATTTGCAACATGAGAATGAAGAGGATGAAAGCTAGGTTAAGGAGAGATTTAGAGGGAAAGAAAGAGACAGATAGGTTGAAGATGTTTGCTGAAGCCTCACTAGCCCATCAAAGTAGCTGATGGTGGTATCCCATGCCAAATTTGGGCAAGTTTTGAAGATTTTTTGCATTTTCCAAAATTTGAAAATTTCAACACAGAAAACTGGCCCATGGTGGTGCTGCACTTTTTCCTGGAGCATAAAATCGAGAAAAAGTTTGTATTTTTGGATTCATCATGATTAGAACATACACCCGGGAAGTTTTCATAAGTTTTGGAGCAAACCTGAGTCACCAAAAGGTCCAAAAACTACCAAAAAATGACCTCTCTGCCCCTTTTTGGACACACATAAGCAGTCTTGGGAGATTCAATCTTTGAGGGGGTAAATGACCTCCAAATTCAAAAATACCAGGTGTTATAGAAACTATACTTGAAATCCTTTTGAATGAGCTATCATGGGCTCAATTTGGATAAGGGTAAGGCCTCCAAAAGTGTGCTGAAAGTGGTGCTACCCTTTTTACCAGATTGCCCAAAAAATCAAAATTTCGCCTGTTTTCACTATAGATTCACTTTCTCTCTCCTCATGGATGATTTCACTGATGTAATTGATGACATGCCATGTAAATGTAATGGTAAAATATTGTTAAGGGTATATTCATTAGTTAGAGCTATTTTTGAGGTAAATGAATCAGTTTCCCCTTTTTTAGAGGCAAGTTGTTTAATTGCCTATATTCTAGTTCTCTGTTTGGAAATGGTTGAAACAACCCCTCTTCTCATGGATTCGATTCCTGAAGGTCAGGATGAGTAGTTTAGATGTCTATATTATGTGTTTTCTTGGTCATTTGGTGGGGTTGGATACTCTTGGATGCTCTGAACTATATGGTACATCATTGTAAGCAGTTTGGCAAGGAAATTAATAGGAGTTGCAGCTATTTTTTTGGGATACCTGTGGTATGGTGTTTTGCATAGTTTCTTCTTTGTTATCAATTTGTTTACATGTTTTATGTATGCCATCATCTAATTCACTGCTTCTGACTGAATGATATCAATATAGATAGGTAGAATTCATTGTTTGTAATGCTCTACCATGGGAAAGCTTTCAGTATTTTATGTTTTCTGCTGTTTGAGAAGGATACATGATTGCTCCATGCCCTCCTTAGCTCCTCACTAGTCTTAAGCATCTCATCTCACTTAATTTCCAGTTCTAAATCCTATACCTACCTTGCCCCATAGAACACCTTTCATTCTGACCTAATTTCCCAGACCCAAATTGCTCAGTTCCATCTGATCCAGCAAAAAACCAACAAAATCAATCAAAACCCTAGAGCTACTATACGTAGCATAAAATCTTGTTCATGATCTAGTCATTTTGACTGATATTCACAAGGAGAGAGCCCTCCCTTGACCTGGTAGGGCTAGCTACCAGGTTAAGCGTGGTTTATGGTTACCCTAGAATTGCTCCAATTCAGCATGAGGTCAATCTAGGCTCTAACGCTACCATAAAAAATAAATATCATTTATCAAAGATCAACCATTGTTTGAATTTTAGTGGAAGGCATGATGCATATATTAACACACAAACCAAGTGAGTAAACCATTCATCAAAACCATAATACAAATGTGTTATAGATAAGCTCTCCAAATAGGATTACATTCATCTAGGTAAAGTTTGCATATAATAATCATATTATAAACAACTATGGAAGAACGAATAAGGGATAGAATACCTCAAGACCATGAAAATGCTAATTAGAAGACAAGTTCCTCACATTATTCATACAAGGATTAATAGGAGCTAGAACATCTTGTGAGAATGGTAGAAAAATGATATCTAAATTCATTACAACACCAAATACCTCTTGGAAAAGGGGCTATAACCCACTCTACATGCATAAATGAAAGTAGTTTTCAAACAACATTTACAATGCTTAGATTGTTGAAAATATGTAGCTACAATCGGTATTTTTGTTAACAAAGTCAAAGGAAAAAATATTATTATTATTATGTTGATCAAGTCAACCCTAGTTTGACAGGTCAACCCTACCTCATGAAGGGGTTTGACCCTTGTTCAAAACCCACTTGTTTGGACATGCATATTGACAAGTGATCCTCCTCATTTGGCATCCATCATCAACAAAAATTTTGACCTATTCTAAGTGTCTTTTTCCCACACGTGCGAGGAAGGAGAGAGAGAGAGATAGGTTGACCAACAAAGTTTGACCAACTCTATTCTCTGTTTGACTAATTTTGAAATTAACCTTTTAGAGCTCTTGTTGACCAAATCTTTGACTAGATATAAGGCCAAATATTCCAGGAATCTTTGACTAGACTTTGATCAAATTTATAAGTAGTTTTTCTGAGTTGACCAAGCCTACTTTGAGTAGATTTGACCGCATGTCAACTATATCAGTTTGACCAAAAATTTCAGAAAAGTTGCATGGTTGAAATTCAACCCCTTTTACTAAAATTAAGTAGGATAAAAAGAAGGTCGAAATTTGGCTTATTGACCAAGTTTGACCTACTGATCAGAATCTTGACTTTCTCTCCTTTGACCAAATTTGACATGGAAAGTGGTATGGTTATTTAACTATGTTTCACTCGGAATTCAAATGTACAAATTCATTGAATTGGACAATTTCTCATAAGAAAAGGTTATTAGGAGTTTCCCAGGGTAAATTTTGTGTCTCTTATGTATCATTTTTTTACTATGATCTATACTACCCTACTTCATTTATGGTTGAAATTTTATTAAGTGTAATTGTTTAACAATATGAATGTGTTGAGAAGATAAATTATACCATTGGAAATAATTAATTGGCAAAAAAATGTGCTTATATTAATTGTACTTAAAATCAACATGGTATCAAAGATTTGGTGAAGGAAAGGGAATTGAGATCACTCTTAAGAGACCTACTTCTGCAATTTGATTGTTGTCTATATTTATGACCATGGGTTCCTACTCTAAGACAAAGAATAAGTTGGAAGGTGCTACAAACTTCATGGCTTGGAAGACAAGGATTGGTCTTATTCTTGTAGAAAATGATGCCTTGGATTATGTGAAGGGAAAAAGTGATTGAACCTCAAAACAATGATGGAAAGGAAATATTCAAGAAGAATGAAATCATAGCCATGAGGATCATTGTTGAGTCCATTAGAGATCACTCGATCCCATATGTTTCACATTTGGAAACTCCAAAGGCTATGTATGATACTTTAGTAGGACTATACTACATCATTAACATTCATTAGAAAATGAGTTTGAAGAATCAACTTCGTGATGTTCGAATGACAAAGGATGATACTATGGCTTATTATTTCATAAGGATATCCCAATTGAGAGATAAAATTGAAGCTATTGAAGAACCTATTTCTAATATAGAGCTTCTAACTACAACTCTCAATGATTTTCCTTTTTCATGGGATTCATTTGCAGCAAGCATTTGTGGAAGAAAATAAGTTCCAAGTTTTGATGAATTATGGGCCTCTTGCACTCAAGAGGAATCTAGAATTGTCTCATGAGGGAGGATCTAAATACCTCACAATGGTGATCAATAATTTGCACCTAAATCAAAGAATGCTAGAGGAAGAAGGAATTTTGGAAGGTTTCAAAGGAATGTAGAAAGAAGGCCCACTCCAAGAAGAAGGCCTCCTCCCTTTCAAGGAAGGAAGGATATATCAAGAGTTCAATGTTTTCATTGTCAAAAGTATAGCCACTATCAAGACAAGTTTCCTGAAAGGAAAAATAACAAAAAGAGAAGGGGAAAACAACATGATTCTACTAAAAAATTTAATGATTAACCATACAAGAAGAAGTCAAAGAATGACAACTCTAAAGATGATAAATTATTTCTACTATTATTCTCTTATAGGTTCTATTGCAGATCACGAGGATGTTTGGTTGGTTGACAATGATGCTTTTAGACATACAATAGGAAATCATGACAGTCTCCAAGAGTTGGCTGAAAAGAAGATGACTCAAAAGGGGGAGCTCGGTGACAATGGAAAATATGAATTCAACAACACTAGTTGAACATCCTTTCAATTGGAATCAGGAGGTAACATTTTCTCAAAATGAGGCATTGGTTAAAGATACTTGGTTTGAAAAAGAAATTATTCTCTACTTCATGATTGGAAGATAAAGGGTATAGAGTTACTTGTGTTGATGGTCATGTTCTAGTATGGAAGAAAGCCTCTAGCATAGATTCTACCAAAATAATTGGTGTTTTAAAATGACGCTTGTATAGACTCTTGGGAATAACAATGTTGATATTTGTGAATTATGCCACCAATGATATGCTCACATTCACAACAAATCCTTGCGTATAATGAGATAATTTGTTACAGGTTTTCTAAAACTCAAGGTTGAACATGAAGGAGTTTGCAAAGGATGCACATTTGGAAAGAATACTAAAGGACCATTTCCTGTAATGTCCCCTATTTCTTGAGCTTGGAGCCATTGTTTCCACTCGCCTAATTGTCTCCTTTGGGCTAGTGAGAAGGGAAAATTATCAAGCAGACCAAATAATTTTTCCCAATTTTGATATTATTATATATTATTAAATAAAAGCAGTAAATTATGATGAATAAGAATGGGGAAAAAGTGATTTTATTAGAAGGGGGAAAAAGGTCACTTGGGAGAAAAAGTGACTTCATAAATAAAGTAATATTAAAAAAGGGGTTCTAGAATCTTGGAGAAAATGAAAAATTATAAAAGGAGGGTGGAGATGATTTTATAGTCATTTTCTATCTCATGATTTCTCATTTCCATTTAAGAGGAGCTCAAGTGAGTTTCTAACAGAGGGTTTCAAGCAAAATCCTCACACTTTAGTGGATCTTATTGCCACCCCAACTAGTCTTCTCCAATTTTGGTGGACAACACTGCCACCCTAATTTGATCACTTTTCATAGGTTTTCTTGAAGATCTAACAAAGTTTTTTGTAGGAAAGCTTCAACATTTAAGAGCATAATTGTTTTGTTGGAAATACTAAGAGGGGAGTGAATGAGTATTTCTCTTCAATTAATTAATTTTACTTTTCAGAGCATTAATTATCATTATCATTAGATCAATGCGTAAATCAACACCATTCAACAATGCATAATATCAAGATAGTGGACACTAAATTTTTAGGTGGAAACCCTTTTGGGAGAAAAACCACTGAACACTTCTTAATATATGTCTTTTCAAGATTACATCAATGGGAATCTCCAACTTTCAATATTTTCCAACTACAAATGGAAGGAGTCTCCAATCCCCTAATTTATCAACTACAAGTGAAAGGACACTTCAACGCCCTAGTTTACTAGCTCTAACTGGAAGGATGCTCCAACGCCTGGTTTACATATTCCAGCCTGAGGGATGCTCCAACACCTTGCGCAGGCTTCAACCTTCCCTAACATCACCATGGCACCCTAAAGTGTTCTCAAGATCTAACTTGAAGGAGACTCCAATCACCTACCTTGCACCAACCTACCACCCTGATTAGTAAGCTTCCACTTGCCTTGAAAGCTCCAATCTTCAACTCACACCGACAGACGATGTTTCACAATTTTCAAATTGGATCCCCTTGTGCTTCATTAAAAATAAATAACATAAAATAGTTTGATGGAATTTGTCGTTCAATAGTACTGACACAAAGTCGTCAACAAAAACAATATCTTATTTTGTTCAATGATCAAACTCTAGTTGTTAATGCTAATGATGTAACAAGTGTGGACAATATTAATTATCATATAAATGTATATGTTAGTAACCCTATAAGTAGTGTGTCCAATTCACAATCAAAATCATCTACATTGTCTCTGTCCATGAGCACAAACCTAGATGCCACCAATTTTCCTTGTGCCCAACCTTACATTGTCTCAAATTTTGCAACAAAATCATGCAAGCCCTCACTGCTGTCTCAAACCCCAACTTTGTCAAAACATTATCACAATATTATAAAATAAATAACCATTGTCATTGTATGTTGAAGGATGAAATCCTTAGATAATGAAACTTAGATTCCAAAATGTGCCTTCACAACAAAAACTGATCTTTGCCTTAAGATACTTTCACTATTGTTGTGACATATACCCTCAATGTTCACATATACTAATGTTTCTGCCCTTGTTATGGATGAAGCCTCTTCTCTAGAAATCTGAGCTTGATTAACTCTTGAGGGACACTCTAAATTAATAAGGTTTGTTTACATATTAAATAATATTTCAAGAACTTAAATGCCAGTTACACAATACTGCAAGAGATGGGATAGTTTTTGATGCCGACTAGGAATACACTTCAACTTGACTTTGTTTTGCAATTAAATGTTAGATGTATGAACCATAGATACTAATCATGCTATGTTACTTTTATCAAAACAAAAAAGAAACATAATTTGCAAGTCTTAAAAAAAAAATCATGTCTTGAACACCATACACACTTCAATATTTCAACGTCCAACACTACAACACTTATGGAACTTGGGATTTTTTCATTCAACAATGTTTGATGAACTCAACTAGATCTTAATTTCAATGTAGATCGATTCCAATATGTACCTAGAAATCAAAGAACCATTTTACTCAAATACTTTTGCATGTATTAAACAACACAACCAGAACTTATTGAAAAACAAAAAGGCCTAATGCACGAGTCATGATTATTTAACAGATTATATGATCTATATCATTTCAGAATTTTTTTGTTCCCTTCGATTACTTTAGTATGAGTGAGTCGGTTATGATTCCTCATGTCTTTTTCATTGCAAATATACTCAAGGACCAAATAGTTAAAACAAGTTGTATTCAAATCTTCAGACTCTATCCATACCACTTCAATTTTTTGTACTCCTTTCAATTATTTTAGTTCAAGCGAGACTGTCAGGAATCATTCATTTTGTCACTAGGTTTTAGCCTCATCCAAATAGATTTCAAGGGAAGTAAAATAGTCATAGAAAAGGCCCAGGGAATTGTTAGAATATATGTGCCAAAACCTATATGAAATCTTCAAATATTATCCATGATGTGATCTTCAAAAGAGACGCAAATGTAATCAAAGGAGGAACTTCAATACCATTCAGGTCTGTTTGAAAATAAGCCTCAAAGTTTTACATGTAAGGAGACTAAGGTATCCATGAATATGTGACAAATATTTGTCAAAAGGCCTGCTAGAATAGTCCCTTTCAGAGTGCTAAACCATACAACGAAAAGCTAATCATATGGCCATAGTACCCCAACTTAACCAAAGGAACTGTAGGTAGATATAGTTGCAAATTAACCTCAAATGAATGAACCTTGTCGCAAAAAAAATTACACAAAAGAAAGTACAGATGACCATAGAGATCTCGAGCCAATTTTGAGATAATGCCTTCCTCCACAAGCTTGAATTTGTTTCATAGAAATGTTTTTCTTGAATGTTCAAATCATAACCCCATAAACCAAAACTTTGACCTCACAAGATAAATTGTTTTTCACAAGGCCTATTGGAGAATGTAATAAGGAAACTATTAATTCAAATCATCCTTAAACTTAATAATTTCTTGTGTACTTTAGTTATCTTCTTCTATTTCCTTATTAGATATTTTCATCAAACAATTATCAAGAACAATAAAAATAAAGACAATGGACACAAGTATTAGGCTTCAAGCCAAGAAAAAACCCCTCCAAGGGGAAAACCCATAAATAATTTATTCTCTTCTTATAAAATATGCTTCAAATGAGAAAAGCAAGACCCAAAACATTAGACCAAGTCCCCCTCTAAGCACCAAGTCAGCCCTCTAAGAAGCCCTGTCAATCTTATTTTAACTAGCTTCTAGCTTCAACTTTTCCCCCAAGCTTTAACCCTGCAACTTTGACTTGCAATATTCGGCCCTGTAGTAGTTGTAGAAACCCTAATTCTAGTATGTGTCAATCCTTCAAGAAATATTCCTTCAAACAAGCCAAGGTATCCCAAGTCAAACTAGACCAAATCAGAGTATTCATTCCTGCTACTTGGATCTGTAATTTGTCCTCCTGCAATTCAAACCTAAAATTTTCGGTCTTCCTTACAGCTGCGAAAACCCTAACCTTCGGACGTGCAAGAGAATAAGGTCCAAAAACAAATTTTCTTTCTTCTTCATTTATCATTGATTCCTAGACCTTCGATATTCCTTTCTTCTTGCTTTTATCTTAAGATCAAACTTGATTATTTTGAGATCAAATTTGGTGCCAAATGAGGTCAAATATGCTTGTATTTATAGCCTTTACATGAGGTCGAATTCCCCTTTCTAGGCTAACTTGTCACTTCCAAGGACAAATTGTGCTTGGAGGCTCATAGAAATTTCAAGACTCAAAATCGATATCTTTTACATGTTACAACTTTCCCAAAAGGGTCTTATACTATTGACATGGACTCTCTTGACTCGAGAAAATATTATTTTGACATGACAAACCCTAGAAGCATGAAGAACACTCTTGACCTAGATGACTATCAAAGTGGAGCATGAAACCCATGCTTAAATACATATTTTTCTTTCTTCTTTTTCTTGTAACATAAAATATACATAATGACTTGAGTACATTGACAATTATGAAGAACAAAACTAGTTACATTTTCCATCACTCCCTCTTAACTAGGGAGGTATTCATAATTGTACAACCGGTACAAGGTTATTATCAAACTGAATATTTCTCATAAGAAGATTCAGATTGGTAAGCCATATTTAAACATCAACATTAAGACCAACATTGTCAACATAGTAACGCATTAACTTGACAAGACCTTTCTTATATAAGAGCATAACATTGGGAGGCTTTACATGAGATACCACACTACCTCTACAAGGTACATACCCCATCTAGATGTTGACTATGTTTGTCCTTTTAGGACTATTCTTGTCTTAGATTACCAAACCTCAAATAATATTGGTCCTCGTCAACCACTCTTATCTTGGATACTTGTCTAATCCTCAAAGAGTGTCGGTCCACTTCATATCTTGGATTTTCTATCCTCAAGGAAATCATAGATGATTATCCAATCCTCCAATCGCTATTCTCTCTCTATGACCTTCACTTAGACGTACGGTTGTTAGTCATAGCCTAGTGCATGACACATGAAGAAGAGAATATAAATATGATGTTTATCATCACTCCCTCTCAACCAGAGAGGAGGTCCCTATTCCCACTTGATTTGGGGAATAGATCCTTGCTCCTTTAAATATTAAGGAAACTTCATACTCCCTCTAAAGCATAGAGGAGATTATTTGACGCCCATTCAATTGGGAATTCATAACCACAAGCTCTCTAACTTGTTTCCATAAGTGTATCATCTACTAGTTCTTCATGGGAATAGTTGCATGGCTCCTTCTTTCCTTTGTATCTCATCATATTGAACTTTCTTTCTTCCTAAATGTTGAAGATCCACCTTTTCTTTTCAATATTGTGACAAAATTCAAGCTGTCAACCTTGTATATCAATTTCCTCTAGTCATTATTAAGGGCATTATATTGAGCCTTATCAAACTTCAAGCTAGTCATAACCCCCTCATAAAAGTGATTTTTGTTGATGTAGGAATGTGAACATCAGGTTATCTTATTACACTGCTACCTTTCAATTCCAATATGATGATATACACATATTGAGTTCGCAATAATTTAAGTACCAAAAGTAGTCACTCAACCCATATGTTTTTTGATTGAGTTTTAACATCAACAATTGAATTTGCCTCAACTTTCATCATGTATTTCAACATCCTTCTAGGAATAAAAATAGTATGTTAAATAGATGATTGTTGGGGCTATCAATTGTTTGAATAAAAAATTAAATTACTAAACATTAATCTGTCAACTAGGGATTCATCTTTTTATTCCAAGACAATCTACAAAGTCTATGCAAGAGAAATACCACTGACCGAGACTAATGATGGTACTAAAATGACCTATTTTCTCATAAATGGAAGTATAATGCGTAATTAACTTATAATTCATAAACTATAATAAATAAACAACATAAAAACTATTCAAACATTATTTTTACTCATTCATTTGATTATAAAGAAAACCAATACTTCTTCTAAAGAACGATTATGTCCTAAGAAACATAAATTGTAATTATGACAAGTAGTTTTTCACTTTGAATGACTTCAATGCTTGAGTTATCATGGTTCTCCTTCACCATTTATTCAATTTCTATTAACTACTTTTGATTACACTCTTCATAGGTTGAAGAAGCTTTCTTCAGGAGCTCCTTCCATGTAGGTTTCCTATAAATCCAAATATTCATCAATGATGGGGGAATAATATATTGATATTCAATGGATCTCCCTTTTCCACTAAGCTTTTGTGGTTGAATGGAACAACATAAAATGGTTGCAACTCTTTTAATGTTTCTTAAAATAACTGCAATGAACCCAAATTAGAAATGGCATTAATGCTTTGCTTCAAGTGGCATTAGTGTGACCTCAATTTTGTTCACAAGTAGAGAGAAAATCAATCCACAAGAAAAGTTTCCAATTTTAATAGCCATAACTTGTAGAGCTGGAAAGTTGAATTTTAAGGGTATGTCTTCCTTAAAATTACTTAAAATTGCAACTATGACCCCAATCTTAAAATGACAGCAAAACTTTGCTTTAGATGACACTAGTGTGATTGCAATCAGACTCATAAACAAAATAAATGTTAAAGTCATCCCACAACATAATAATCAATTGATCTCATTTTTTTGGCTATGGTTTTGAGGTCGTGTCTAGTCAATTTAACGTCTTAAATTGCTCTACATAAATTATCAATCAGGGTATCGTAAACTGATGAAGTGTGGTGCACCATATGTGCTTAGTTAACCTTTTTCTTACTTCGTTGTTTTATAGTTTTTATTTTGTTTTGGGGTTTTGTTTTTGTTGATCTCCTAAAATGTCTAATGCAAATGGAAATCATATTCGAAGGTCTTAAGAATACTTTTAAAGGTCAAGTATGGATGTATATTTCAAGACAAGGTCTATGTCCCTAATGATAACTTCCAAAACATAGCACTTCAAAAGATCTTAAAACATGTTATTGATGGAATTAGTACTTAAACAAAAATGTAAGTATGCAACTACTTTAATCAAGCAAAAGATGAAATACTGATCATGAAATCACTATCCCTGTTGTTGTCTAAATACAAGAGAAATGAATTAAGCTACTGCACTCAAAGAAATCCAAAAAATTGCAAGTAAAGCTAAAATCAAATTACATCAACTCATATTCTGACCCCTCGCCATTAGTCTCGCTATGGCTTTCGGAGGTAATCATAAACAATTTTGAGCAATCTGATATCTATTTGTAGAAAAGTAAACTTAAAATCAAATTACATCAACTCATATTCTGACCCCTCGCCATTAGTCTCGTTATGGCTTTCGGAGGTAATCATAAACAACTTGAGCAATCTGATATCTATTTGCAGAAAAGTAAAACTGATATCAAATTACACACTCATATTTCAATCCCTCACCATTAGTCTTGCTATGGCTTTCGGAGGTAGCCGTCAATGAAATGAGCAATCCAATATCTAATTGCAGAAAAGTTAACTAAAATCAAATTACATCAACTCATATTTTAACCCCTCGCCATTAGTCTCGCTATGGCTTTCGGAGGTAATCATAAACAACTTGAACAATCTGATATCTATTTGCAGAAAAGTAAAACTAATATCAAATTACACACTCATATTTCAATCCCTCACCATTAGTCTCACTATGGCTTTCGGAGGTAACCGTCAATGAAATGAGCAATCCAATATCTAATTGCA
>APFE030421879.1:0-18355 GCA_000404065.3 Pinus taeda | reverse complement strand
AGATTTCAGCCTACCAAGCCACAAAAGGAGATCAGAAAGAAACATTGTCTGAGGTGGGCATACCCATGCTCAGAGAAAGTAAATCATGTTCGCATATCAAGTACAAGCAGATCCATTAAGTATACAATTATAGAAGACTGGAAAATACATAATGGATCATCTGATCATGATCGAACAAATACATGTCTGAATATCACATATAAGAATGTCAATGATGTTGAAGGATGAAGCTAATCACTGATATCAAATACTAATCCCAATAGTACCAAATGAACATGAAGGAATAAGATGGCACTACACTGCAAACTCGGGTGCCAGCATATAGAATATTTCCATGAATGACTGCAACATATAAGGTGGAATGGTATCAACTAGCAGCAACAAGAGAAATTGTCAAGTGAACCAATGAATGTTGATGCAACCCGAGGTCTTCACCGACCGTTGTGGTACATTTTCACACAATGGGAATGAATGATCTGAAGTCAACCATGTGAGAAATCATTTGATTACTGATCACTGATGTATACCGTTAACAAATGCGAGACTACTCACGATAATGATAATGAGAGTCAAGGTACCTAGTACAATCTAACAAGTACGAATAGATGAGCTATAGTTGAACACCTGTAAGAATCTATCAATCAGGAGACAATGATGGTTTCCCACTGTCAATAGTGAAGGATCTGCCACTGATAACTGCAAACCCAAAGGTACTACCAAATGGACTCTAGACCTTTGACTGAGAGCAATGATTCGTATTCAATGGGGAAAGATCTGGTAGAAGGAATTCATTAAGGAATCTTTCATCAATCTAGCACAAGTGTAACCCGCAAGCCAATAATGTCGAAGGAATTGGACGAAAAAGATGTAGTAACCCAACCGAAGCACATTTCTAGCGTACACAAGATGTGGCTAGCGCACGATAGAAACCCTCTGAACCAACCAATAATGAAAGCTGACATAGAGGCAAGGTATCCACCAATAGGGTCAAATGGAAACCAAGGTACTGCATGAATCCCAATGTGTGATAATGTAAGCTAATGTCGAATACAAGGAAAACCACTAAGTCAAAGACCCATGATACTGATTGATGTTGAGCATAAGGTGACCTATCAATAATGAAAATAGGGCCAGGGTGCGGCTCTAGGCCTGTCCTCAGAGAAAGATGTCGTCGACGATAAGGACAAGACCCGCTAGCAAGAAGTCAATGGAGACATTCTCAAACCAGCACGAGTAGAGGACCAATATAACTGATGTGACGATAGACCAAAAACTGACAACTAGGGATGGCCGACTAAAAAATGAGTCAAGAGACACAGCAGAGAGGCTGACTCAGCCTAACTTCCCTTGAACAAAAGCATGACTCAATGATGACCATGTGGTATCATATGATCACTTTGTATAAGTTCGTCATGCAGGAGGCATGAACAAACTCTCCATATTATTGGAAAATATAACCAGTCAGAGGAGAACTGACTCAATAACAAGGTTAAGGCATACCTAAGTCAAACTAAATCCCACCCAAATTGAGGAGACTTTGTTTTGAGTGCTTTGTTCAAGGGTGACACGACTGACTCTAGCTACCAAAAATAAGTGGAAATTGGATTTCAGAGATCTGTGGTGTGTTCTTTTCAAATCTTTGATCGGAGAATCCACAGTAAGAGAATTTTTATACCAACGTTTCGAATCCCAAATGGGATCCATCATTAGGGTTAAGAGAAAGATGATAAAAGAAGAGCAGGAAGGAAGAGATAAATACTCATGAAGGGAAGAATATTGAAGGAACAGCACAGATCGGCTTGAAAGATTAATGAGATTTAAAATTAAACCCAACCCCATGTAAGTGGTCGAGTAGGTCAGTTTTTCCTCCCTTTCCCTTTACAATCTCAGGTTTTATTATAATTTAGACCCTAATGTAGGTTTTATTATAGTTTTAGGTCTTTAATTAGAACTAATATATAAATATTAGGTTATATCTAATATTAATTTATATAGATACTGATATAGATATTAGAATAGAGATTAAGTTGTATAGATATTAATACTATTTTATATATTAAGTTTTATAGATTTTAATATTAATATAGATTTTAGGTTATATAATATTAAGTTATTTATAGATTAAGTTTTATAAATATTAAGGTATATAGACATTAGGTTATATAAATATTAATGTTATATAGAATAATTTTTTTAGGATTTATAATATTAAGTATTAATTATATAATTAATTCGATTATAGCATATTAAAAGTTTTATAGATATTAATATATTAATAACTATTACTAAATACTATTATATATATTAATATTAAAAATATATATTATAATATTAATATATAGTATATATATTAAGTTTTAATAGATATTAATATATTACTACTATTATTTAATACTTTTATTAATGCTATTATATAATAAAAATATATATATTATTAAATTAATTTATATTATATATTAATACTATTATATATATTTGTTTTATAGATATAATATTAATATATATTATATATTAATCTATTTAATAGATAATTAATATTAATATATATGTTGTCTATGTTTTATGGGTATTAATTTAAAATAATATTAATTTATAAAAATTAAAGTTAATTTTAAGTTTAATTTTAAATCTCATTAATCTTTCAAGCCGACCTGTGTTGTTCCTTCAATATTCTTCTCTTCATGAGTATTTATCTCTTCCTTCCTGCTCTTCTTTTATCATCTTTCTCTTAACCCTGATGATGGATCCCATTTGGGATTCGAAACGTTGGTATAAAAATTCTCTTACTATGGATTCTCCGATCAAAGATTCGATAAGTGGAAATAGTGTCCCGTTCCCGCTCTTTTTTGGAATATATAATTTTTTTCTTTGTCTTTTTCTTTAAGCTAGAAAAAGAATAAAAGAATGCTATAGTACAATGCAAAGAACAATTGTCGGTGAAACAGATGATCTAGTTCCTGGGATTGGAACAATCCTATGCTCAATTCAGGGAGGCGAAAACTGGTCAAAGACACTCGAAGGTATGTTCCTTCCATGGGTCAGGGTGTGTCAAGTTGCAGAAGTCAAGGGGATGAAAGTTTGATTTTGCAGACGTCATGGTAAAAATTTGGCTTAAACACGAGTCCAAGTGAAGTCGGCTCAAGGCCACAAGGTACAAATGGTCAAAATACAATGTAGTAGTACAACTCAACACGAAGGAGCCTCTAGGGTATAAGGCCAGAAAGAAGCGAAGAAGTAAAGAGGAATGAGTCTTCATCGCATAAGTCATGGTGGGACTACAGAGGACTCTCAAGCCTACTAAAATCGAAGTAGCATGGGCAAAAAATGTCAGTGAGGTGCTAACTATGATGCCCATGAAAAGGATGGCTCTACCATCATGCCATGATTTAAAAAAATCGGCGAGTGAAGATGGTTTACGAACCATAACATGATGGGATAGACCCTATGGCAAGTGTATCAACAAATGGAGGCTAGTATGCATAATGAAATGGAAAAATGGATTCCCTAACCTATATGCCAGTGAGAAAATGATACCTTCCATGAAGGGTCTGCAGTCATGGAACTGTCTTGAAACTGTCGAAAAAGCATCCAAAATGTCCTGAAAAACAAACCATTCTCAACATTCCAAGCTCCCAAGTTAAAAGTTACATGAGACAAAACAAAATCAAGTTTTGAAAAAATTTGACATTTTCAAAGCTTATAAAATAGTTTTTTGCCTCACTACTATTACCGTTCGAGTTGAGAGCACAAGGAGTGGAGAAAAAGAAGCAAGCTTTTCCATTTGCCGAATTCGATCGTTCAAATCTTCCCAAAATCACCAGGTTACCCTTAAACTTATCTTGCATTCATTTGTGATTGGTTTTAAATATTTTAATTCAAGTTTCACCGTTGAATTTATGTCAAAAAAAAATTCGCAATGTATACATAGGTTGGCTATATGCAACCTACATATATGCAGGCCCTAGACACGACTGTGTATGAAACAGACCCGCATATACACCATTAAAACTTCAAAATAAAAAAATAACGGTCCAAACTTGTTTTTTCCTCAAGATGGCAGTCACTTGGAGGGAAAGAGAGCATGCCATAGTGGGTGATGAGGTTATGAAAGATCCACAAGCCTTGGATGCCTTAAGAGGATGTGGTTTACTAAAGTTCTTCAAAATGCCAAATATGAAGGAAAACACTCACTTGCTTGAAATGTTCATTCACTATTGGAGCATCGAGGATGACTAATTCATGATTGATCAAATGCCACTGAAGATAGAGATTGAGGATAGCTATTTCATCACAGACCTTTCCCGGAGGGGAGAGGTAGTACATTCCATGGGCTGATCACAAGGTAGCCTCTATATTGAGGACTATGTGTATATATATTTCTCAGGCAATTCAGAAAGTATTGGAAGCCAAATTCCAATCAAGCACATGGAGAGTTTATCAATGAGGATAATCCTATTCACAATAGCCAGAGTGAATGGGTTAGCATCCTTACACCACGCTTCATGGCTTGCCATGAGATTGGCGGTAGACTGTCTCACCACAATATTTGATTGGTGTACTCCTCTTCTCACCAACTTGAAGAGCCAGCTATCATCTATCAAAAAGAGCCAGATCAAAAATTTTGGGTATGGGACTATTCTGTGCTCCTTTTTTGAGAGGGTCCTAGTGCTACACCCTAGAGTGCCAGTTCCGATCAGTAGCCCGCGAGATCCACAGATGGGTAGGTGCGCTGATCTGATGAAATGATTGGAAGGCGGGGACATACCGTGGACAAATTTCGATGATGATTTCTTCTCCTGGTGGGAGCAGTAGATCATTGTAGTGGAAGATTACCCTTATGCCAGCTTGGACTTTTAGGGAGATCTAGATCTAGCATTACCACCAATCGCGGCATGGGGCAATATGGGTAACAAATGTTTTTGATTTTATGATTTTTATGATTTTTCACATATTAAAATGAACTTGAAAAATATTTTTGATAGGATTCAAATGACTAATATGATGATCATGTTCCAGATATTGGTCCAGTACAACCAGATGGATTCCCATGGCATGGACATCGCGGCCGAGGTGCTGAAGAGGCAGTTGCCGATACAGAGTGACTCCTACACACAGTTTAGCAGCACTTGGTGAGATTAACTTATCAAGTACCAGTGGAGGTTGTAGAGGATCTCCCTATAGACATGCAACATCATGTGGTTGGCATGCCACAAGACTAGGTTTGGACTCATAGGTGTGTGGCCAAAGCAGTAGTCGCATACTTAGTCGCTCATCCTGGGTCAGGGCATTAGATGTAATAGACATGATTATGGGCATTTGAGTACCAATTTTTGTATATTATTTTGGACACACTTATGTATACTCGAGATGTTTTATGATATATATATATATATATATATATATATTATATATATATATATATATATATATATACAGTTTCGACTTTTTGATGCTTGATTTTATTGTGATGAATGAATGATGTGCTAGTCTAAAGCTTGATTAGCAATAGAATCTTCTAACCAATTATGAGATCTTGGAATGTGCAAATAATTAATGTAAGTAAATGATCTTTGCAACAACCTCACTCTTAAATACTGGGGATATAAACATGGATCCCTAACCCGATAAATGTTATTCAATTGTGACACTATCAATTGTGAATCAAGATAGACTACCAATGAATCGATTCCATAAGAAATAGCTTCGGATATTAAATTATTGACGGAAGTATACTGAGCCATATTATTTGATGCGGGACCAATGCATGCTCCCCTTGACACCATCAACTGACCAGTTGGATAGTAGATCACCCAAGTTGTGGAAGCGAGGTTCCAAATGTGCCGACTAGCACCATCGACGAATCCAAAATAGACCAAGTCATCCATCAACACCTATCATAGCAGACCAAAGAGTGTTGATATCAAAAAAATCCTGATGAGATATGTACAAAAATACAAAATTTATAAAGAATCCATTACCTAGCTGCTACTTAAGCAAAGTACTTCTTAAGATAGAGCCTGTTTCAGGGCTTTGCCAACTTTTTTCCTTCAAAATGGACTAACTCATATGCCCCTTTTTATAAAACTCGTTTAATTATAAAGGGATGTACCACATAGGCTTGAACTTTCTTGCCCCCAAGGCATCCTTATCTTGGTCATAGACCAAGACAAGGTCACCTTCAGAAAAGACTCAAGGATGGATAGCTTTATCATACTGAGTTTTAACCCTTTTCTTATGAGCCTCATTGATTGTGGCGACATCTCAACGCTACTCATCAAGATGTTCCAAATGAAGGAGGTACTCTTCGAGACTAGAGGTCTCTGAAAGGAGCTCAATAGCTAACTTAAGATATCGAATTTTGCTTTCGACCGGAAAGATAGATTCCAGCCCCTAAACTAACTAAAAAGTTGTAAAACCTGTGGCAATATTTACCGAGGTTCGGTATGCCCAAAGAGCCGTATATAACATTAGATGCCAATTGGACCGATTTTTGTTGATCATCCTTTGTAGGATCGTCTTAAGGGTTTTTTTCATAGCCTCGACCTATCCATTGGCCTGAGGATAATATGTAGATGAATACTATTGCCAGAAACACAATTTAAGAGCCAATTCAGACATTAGTTGGTTCTGGAAATCACTGCCATGGTCAGTGACAATAGCTCTCGAGATACCGAACCTTGAGATAATCTGATTGAAAAGGAACAATTCCACTATTTCACTATCATTTTTATAAGTGGGCATGGCTTCAGCCCACTTCGTGAAGTAGCCTATGACCATAATAATGTACTTGTGATTCACTATTGAAGGCGAATTACAAGTTGTAAAATCAATACCACACTTAGTAAAAGGACCGACAGTGAGAACGGGGAAAAGAGGAGTTGGATGTGTGTGCATATTCTGAGTATAAACTTGACAGGTCTGACAACGTTTGACTGCTTCAACGCAATCTTTGAAGAGTGAAGGCCAAAAGTAGCCAGCATGCAAGATATGCTGGGCTGTAGTAAGCCCTGAAAGATGACCACCACAAGCTCCACTCTGGCAACCATTAAGCACAAACTCCGCTTCCTCTAAGGTTAAACAATGCCTAAGGATCGAATCAACCCCTCGGCGATATAGCGTGTCACCAATGATGACATAGTTCTTAGACAGGTGACGTAATTTTCAATGTTCATCCTTAGAGAAAGTAGAGGGAAACTTTGAAGTCTGGAGATAGACAATGATATCTCCATACCAGGGGTCGAGTAAAGAGATGAGGAATAGATGTTTGTCAGGAAAACTTTCCTCATAAACAATATCCTCTCCACAAGGCAACTCGGAAATTAACTCCGCAAAAACCATAGATTTATTAGACTTGGCAGACAAGAACTCGAGATCGAATTCTTGTAAAATGATGATCCATCGATTGTATTTGCCCCTAATCACTCGCCTACTGAGGACAAATTGGAACGGATTGATTGCTGCTAAGACAAAAGTTTTGCGTAGCAAGATATAATGGCAGAACCATTGGATGGCATGGACAGCTGCCAAAGCCAACTTCTCAATAGGAGAATAGTGAAGTTTAGGACCTACCAAGCCTTGTCTCAAGTAATAAATCACATGCTCCACGAGAGAATCATCTTCCTAAATGAGAACCATGCCTATGGTTTACTCTGCAGCGGTGAGATATAAAAGGAAATCCCTACCATAATCCAGTGGACTCAAAAGTGAGGCAGAGACTAATGCCTTTTTCATGGCATCAAACGACCACTACGCAAAGTCATCCCATATGAATGGAACTCCTTTCCATAGCAAATGCATAAACCCTTTAGTGATCTCGGCATAATTCGTTATAAACCTTCTTAAGAAATTAGCCTTCCCTTGAAGACTTTGAAGTTGTCAAATTGAGGACGGGGGAGGCAACTGAATTATTTCCTCTTCCTTGAAGGGATCAACTCGAATCCCTTCAGTTGACACAATGAACCCTAATAACTGACTAGATGTAACCGCGAAAATTCACTTATTGGGATTCAACCGAATCTTGTAAAATCAACATCACTCAAAAACAATCGAAGGTGACTAGGATGATCAATTCTCTTTTGAGAACGAGCAGCTAAATCATCCAAGTATTCTTCGATGATATGTTTGATGTCATGGAAAGCATATGAAATGGCCCGCTGGAAGGTAGCTCCAGCATTTTTAAGACCAAAAGGCATCTTTATGTATGCATAGGTACTCCAGGGAAATATAAAAGTTGTCGTATGCTAATCTTCAAGATGTATAGAGATTTGATTATAATCGGAAAAACCGTCCATGAAGGAGAAAATCTCATTTCCCGCACATTCATCAACAATCTGATGAATAAATGGCATGGGGTAATTATCTTTGGGACAAGCTTTGTTTAGGTCTCTAAAGTCAATGCATACTCAGATTTTTCCTTGTTTTTTATCTACAGGGACTGGATTAGAAACCCAATCCGTAAGAGGAACTGAGTATATAAAACCCGTCTTGAGCAGCTTCTCTACTTCAGCTTTAATAGCTGCTACTTTCCTAGGATTAACCGACCAAAGCTTCTGACGAATTGGCTTAGTGTTTTCATACATCTTGATCTCATTTTGAACTATGGATGGATCAATGCCAAGCATTTATTCATAAGACCAAGCAAATACATCTCGAAACTCCTTAAAAAGGTCGGTGTAAATTTGAATTTATTCAGGGGAACATTCGGTTCCAATGAAGAGTTTCTCGATCACATTAGGGTTCTTAAAGATGTTTATAGACATCGTTTTTGAAATCACTGACATATTACCTTTAGAACGACAATGTGCTAGAGCCAAAGGATTTGATACTATACAAATATCACTAGCAAATAGCTCGGAGAACCTAGATTCTACTTCCTATAATGGAGGAAAAAAATATGAACGATGGTGTAAGTCTTCCAAAGGTCGATCTACACCCATCATTACTTCTAGGATTGCTTCCTCGGATGGTAAAACTATATCTAAGCAGTCCATAGTGGAGGTAAAATCAAGGCTCCAAGCTGGGGCCACATCACCATCTAACTCCTCCTCAGAGAAAGGAGTAGAATGGTTGTTTATAGAGTTGACGATAGACTAATATCTAAGCTTTGCTACAGACATAGGAAATGCCATTCCACCAACTTGTCCTTCATCTAATGTGGTCGTAGGTGAAGGCAAGGTCCAAGGGTCTGAAAGATAATGAGTTCGGAAGAACTCTTCCCGTGAAGACTCCTTGGATGATGAAACAACATTGATTCTAGCAATAGGAGAGGGAAAATAAAATATACCCATCAATGAAGAATACATCCCAACTTCCAGATTCTCAGTAGGTGGATGAGGGTTATCCACTAAGGGAACAATAAAATCTGAAGTTGCTCAAGGATCAACTAGAGAATAATCTAATTGATCAACCTTAACAATTTTCCCTTCATGAGGAAAGAAAATGACACGAAATAGAGTCGAAACAATCCCATGCGGCTTATGAGAATGCCCATCAAATGCTGTTAGGAGGGTAGGTGAAGGAATAGTCGAAGGCGATCCAATGGCCTTCCAACATGACATTGACATGACACACGTGGAAGCTCCTTCATTGATAACGGCTCAAGAAATGTTAATTTTCCGGTAGGTAGACTTTATTTGAAAAGCCATATGATGAGGGAGTCATTTTTGACATCAAGCATGTCGAAAGTGAGCACTAAATAATTACTTGGATCAACTGCCCCTATCGCCAAAAGAAAAGCACTTCGTTGAGCTGGACATGACTGGAGAACCTCTAAAGTGGACATAGTGCATGGACTCTGAGCCAGATTCTCAACAATGGAGTAATTCTAAGTGGCCCTAGCATTAGGATTGATAGTTTCTCGTTTAGCAGAACCTTTCGGTATTCAAGGTATAGTCTCGTCAGAGGGTCGCTCAATATGAAGGTCAGTAGTTCCGGGAGCAGATTTGTCCGTGGATGTTCTAGTTTCACTATAATCACATTACTGAGTGGCCACCTGGATGTTAGAACCCATCATGAAAACATTTGATGATTTATCACCTTCCTGGTTGCCCCCTGCAGAGGTACCAAGATTTTAATTCACACTAGCAAGCATCTGCTACCCTTGGGGAAAAGGGTTGGTTAACACAGCTTGAGAGCTAGAAGTCCCTTGCTACCTTAACAAGCACTGAGCATCTTGAATTTTTGGGCATAGATGAGTTAAATGGTCTCCATTGCATAGCTTGCATGGAAACTTGACTTTCTTTTTAGACTCATTTCCACCCCCACCAGCATTATTGCTAGGTTTATTTGCATTAGCCTTCCCATCTTAACTCTTTTTCTTACCTTGTCCTTTCCTTTTCCCATTGGGATTTTGATTTCCTTTGGGTTTGGAAGATTTGATGGCGTTAACAAAACAGGGTTGAGAAGGTGAAGGGTTAGACAATGTGACTTGATTGGTAGGAGAAATTTGTAAAGACAGCTGCTGCAATTGGCTCAACAGGTTCACCGAATTGGTGTCTATGGATCCAACAATACCATCCGCATGGGGACCTGGATTCGACTTGGCTATATCAACCTTAGTCGTAGGAGCATCAGGAAAGATTTTCTGTAGAATCCCAGACTGAGAGTAAATCAATTCTAACTATTGGGCCCTAAAAATAGCTTGCTCTTCAAAATAGACTCCGGACAGAGAGACATCCTTAGAGATCTTAGGTTGTTAGGATTTTAAAAACAATTTGAGATGGTATTAAGGAGGAATTTAGGCTTTAATGAGCCTCCTTCTTCGTCTCCATTCCTGAATATGATCAGAAATGTGAGTTGTTGTATCCTGACGGAAATTGGCCAAAAGTTCAGTTCTGGCATCATAACGGATGAGAAACTGGAAATGATTTAGGAAAATGTTAACCAAATTGGTAAACAATGTAAAGTCGCCACCTGGAAACTCTATATACCACTTGGCTGCATTGCCAATTAAGGTGCATCGAAAAAGTCTCAACATAACCAAGTCATCGATGAGGGAGTTTGATGAACACCACAAATGGAATGTGGTTACATGGTCGCCCGGGTCTTCACCACCCTTCCCCTCAAACTTTGGAATGTCTGAAGGGAGTTTCGTTAGGACCAGAGACCAAGCCAGATTGAATCTAATTGGATCATTTGTTATTTTGTGAGATCTGGAAAATTCAACATTGCTAGAAAAGGGAGCCAAGGAGGACCTTGGGCATTCCACCCAGACTGGGTGGAGTTCCCAAAGTTCTGAAAATATTTGCCTAGATTTTGGAAGGCACCAGATTGCCTGAAGTAACAAGTAGAACCAGTTGAACCAAAAGGTGAACCTTATGATCCAAAAACACTCGAAGTTTGACCAACTCCAGCCAAAAAACCTCCATAACTAGTGAAGCTCCCTCCTAAAGCATTATAAGGATTCAATAACCCCTGATAAGGATTCCAAGCAGAAGCTAAGGGAGGAATACTTTGAAACGAACTAACTGTGGAGTACAACCTATTCCCTTGTTGACCAGAAAACGGATTCCAAGTTCCTATGCCACTAACTGCAAGATAGTCCAACCTTGAAAGGGATTACTGCCGTGACCTGTAGAGGAGAAAGGCATAGATCCTATCATTGGGTTGGAATGTGGTATGTGACCAATTCCAAAAGGAAAACCCTGAAATGAAGCCGATCCACCCGTCATGGATTTGGAGGCACTAAATGGAACTGATGGAATACCCTATGAATGGGTGCCAAATGGGAAAAATCCAAAACTAAATGCATTGGCTTGGGAATTTCCACTCATAAAAGGAATGGAGGTAGACCCAACTAAGGATGTGCTAGAAAAATACCCAAATAAATATGTAGAGGTGATGGAAATAGTTCCTCCCCCTTGTACTCATGTTGGAGGCTGCGTGGTTGTAGCACTTGTGGTAGAAGCTAGGCTTCCAGTGGTGGTCATCGAAGGCAAGTGAGTAATATGACCTGGACTTGACGGTCTATGTGTCAAAGTCCCAATGTATTGTAATATGTCTAGATGATTACAAGGTAGAGGAGAATTTGAAGCCATTAACGACTCTGGGAGTTGTTCTACCTCAATGTTATCTTCCAATTGAAAGAGAACTCGAGAAAGAACTTGGGTGTTCCTCTCTAGTTCTGCAAAAGTACCAGGCCTATCCTGAACACTAATGCCCCCGGGGGGAGGATCAATCCTCGATGCATCGACTGCCACGGGATGAAACCCACTGGCAGTATTACCTCTACGCCTTCTAGGAGAAGACTCTAAACTTGGTGGTGAAAGACCATGAAGTATTCGAGACCATCTAGGTGATTGGTCAGCCACTTTGAATTTTTTATTAAGATCTAATTAAAGACTCAAGAAAAACTAAAAGCTAGGGCAACTAAGAGCACAGAGCACACACTAAAAGTCCCTAAATGATTTCAGCCAGTCAAACAAATTTCAAGTATTTCCACTCCAGGTGATGAGGACCAGACATCAAAATACAAGAAAGTCAAGTAAGGGACCTTTCGAAGATAGTCTGGGATAATGACGGCCTAGTCCTACCAGCAAAGGTAACAAATGAAGTTATACTGACCTCCTAACAATAGCCTGTGCTGGTGCAAGCCCCCAAGCTTCGCAAGGGTGCCCTCTAGAAGTACTACTGAGAGTGATACAACATCGACCTCAGGTGCCACGAGATTCCCCTCTGCAGCCACCTGTGTAGATCCCTAGGGGAAGCAACTAAGGTTACCAACTCGTGTCAGAAGCTATGCAGAACAGTATTGAGGTAAGATCCAACAAGTAGGAGAGGGAGTATCTCTCTTCCTTATCTTCAAAAACCCTCATGCTTAACTCCCAAATCCGGATCTTTCTTGGTCTCCCTAATGCTATTGGGTTTGCACTCATTATTCAGATTTCTATGTTTGACAGTTTAAAGTGGCCTTGGAGAGTTTTCTCTCCACAAACCTAATCCAAGGCCCTAAAATATCCTAAAACTTGTTGGTGTGTCTAAATTGAAAATATAAAAAAGTTCTACTATATTTTAATTAGTGCTTTTTTTTAAATGGGTTGTTCTTAAGTCAAGGGATAAGTGGAAATGAAACTTGTGGTGTTTTTTTACAGAAAAGAAATTAATAAAAACCAAACTATATGAAAATGCACTCGTTTTGTTCTTCAATGAAAGAAATTTCTACCAGGTTCTAAGGAACTTCTAAGAAAGCAATAAATTTTTCTTTTCTTTTCTTTCAACAAGCTTCACACTCACAAAAATTAACAAAAACTATGGATGCCCTAAAAGATGCACAAACTATCCTAATGCAATGAGTATATGTTGATGCAAAAACTTAAGACTACTCTAAAATAAAGAATGAAAGTAACTTGTTTATCGCTTCTTAAATAGCCACTTAAAATTTTTAGATAGAATATAAGTTGCTAATGCTCATTTTCATCCAAACACTAAAATCAAATCTCAATACAAACAAAAATGCACTTTCACTCGCAAAAAGAAACCAAATCAAAACAAGGCAAAAGAAAGCAAAAACCAAGTTTTCAAGAAGTTTTCTTCAAAAGCAAAACAAAAAACAACTTTTCAAAAGTGCTCTAAATACTATTGAAAACTTTAAGACCAAAGAATAGGAAACAAAAACACTTTGCAAGTTATCAACTCAAAATGGGCGAAAACTCAACAAAATAGGTGTTTCAAGATGCTCTTAACGACCAAAAAGCAGCAAAAAGAGCTTGGTGACAATGATCAAAAGATCAAGAAATACAACTTTCAAAATCTTCACTCAACAACTTCCAAAAAGAAAGAAAAGAAAATGGCCACGAAATGCAGTTTTGACACAAAGAAAGAAGATCACGAAGATAAAGTTTGTCACAAAGATTGGAACCAATCCTTCCGCCCTGGAAGACCAAAACAACCAAGATTCTCAGAGAGAAATCTCATGTGCTCAAACACAAATGATGACACTTGCGACAAAACAAAAACAAGACCAAAACTTTCCACAAAAATAGAGAATTTGAAACCAAAAGCTTGTTGCAAAACCAAAGACCGACAACAAAAATTGACTTCTCAGGAAACCCTCAAACCAGCAAACAAATCTTTAGAAACTGAAAGTCTTGAAAAATCCTGGAAAATTCAGGTATACGTGACTATGTCAATACACAGATGTGAGTATAAGTGATTCAGCCCAAATAAACCTGCATATATGCGAGTTCGTATGGGGAAACTTGCATACATACACTTCTGTAACTCGACAAAAATAGGTATATAATAGTTCACAAGAAGAAAAAAACTGTATTGGAAGAAACTGCTTAGACTTAAAGTCTGAGTTCCTGTAGGAACAAACAATTCAGTTACAACAAGAAAATGAAAGGTTGAGCCCTGATTGGCTTAAATCAACCCAAACTAGGAACAACAATATTGTTGTCCCCAATGGAGTCACCAATTCTGTTGAGGGAACAAGTCCCCTATGGTTTTGGGTCAACAACCTAGTAGATCAGGGGTTATCTACTGTAAAAAACAAGCATTCCACATATCCATGATACTTAAATAAGCAAACTACGCGAAGAGAGGTGCACCTGGGGGTACTTTGTTCAGGCAGATCCAGCTAGGGTCCAAACCCTCTTGGAGTTCCTTTTGATCCTTAGACCTGCAAAACAACCAATTCAAAGAAGCATAACAATATATGGACCAAGTATCATATAGAAATCAACTTCATAACATATTAAAAGGTACTTAGTTGTACAATTGAAATAGTTATTCATACGTAAACCATAACATTAATATCATATGCATGAAGAAGAATGATTTGAGGAACAAGACAAATGTTTCTTTATTGTAGATAACTAAAAAAAAGCAAGGAATCATATCACTTGAATCTTCCTCTTGTTGGCTCCAAGCGGAACCATCGTCCAGATCCGTCCAATCCCAAGTCTTCAAAAAGCTCCTTCCATGACTCATACAAAGATATCTCAACTAGTGAAATAACATCAAAGATCAAGGAAACGAGGGTTTCCTATAATGGGGGGAGTGCTGGAAGCACAAGGATCTTCATACCTTATCAGAGATAATCTCAATAGAGTGATTCTTCTCTCTATTCTCTCCTCCTTAGGCCTTCCCATTGAAGCCTTTTTATACTTCTCCCAAAGTAGTTTTTTAGTCGGGATTTCGTTGGGAACAATTGGGCCACAAGCACTAATAGGTAATCAATAGGCAAAACCCATGATCTCTACCTAAAATGAAGGAGATTTTATTTTTTTAAGTGTTTTAAGACATAGATGCGGGTTGGGTATACACAGACCCATGTACACATGTGTTTAGCTTAGGGCAATGCCACGTATAAGGAGTAAAACATTGTTTTTTAAGTATTTGGACCAAGTGTGGAAGGAGGGGTTGCCCTAGGCCATGAGTGCAGCATCACAAATATCAAGGGTGATATTTGGAGCTATAACAACAAATATCAAGAAAACTTCCAGTCTCAAGAATGTGTGGAACAACATAGTACATCCCACACCATAACAAAATTGAATAAACTAGGTTCTTTAGTTGTTTGGGAAAGTGAGAGGAATGTCAATGATCAAGTAAGATGTGGAAATCAAATTGAACAAGAAACATGGACCATGCTAAAAATATTAAATGTCAATGGTTTTATGAAAGAAACCATTTTGTGAAATTAAATTCATTAATCGTGTGCTAATTTAATTCTAATTGAAGTACTCTATTTGAATTATTGTATGATCTTGAACTATGAGGCTTAGCTGAAGACTATCCTCTGAATAGAGAATGAATGTATGTGTTGTAGATGGAGTTGAGTGTGTAAAATAGTATCATGTAAAATGAGAGGGATAGTGTGCATGGTTTGAACAATGGAGTGGGTGTGAAAGCAGTTGAGCAGATGTGAAGAGCAATGTGTGTAGCAGAGTTGTAGGGACAAAGAAGAGGGTAGATGAGAGTGTGGATGTTAAGCAAAGAGGAAGGAGTTTTAAGAGAAAACAAACCAAGTTCTACATGATTTTTCTAATTATATTATGCCATTGTATTTAGTCTAAAAATTGTATGAAAAATAGGACAATTGGCTGAAGCAGGTTGTGGCCTATATTCATAAGAGGTTGGTGCCTCTTGGAAATTTTTGTCTTACTAACTTCAAGGGGTTTGGGGCCTCCTATGAGTGGGTGCTCACAAAAAAAAAGATTTAACATACTACTGGCTTAGAGTACATCATATTAACAATTATATTGGTGGTTTTTCCCTTTTGGGTTTTGATCAAGGATCAGTGTTTTAGCTAAAAAATGAAAGCGCTCAGAATTTCTTCAGAACTAAATGACTAGATAGAGTTCATTGCCATGATTCCAACGCCGTGAATGGTTCAAAAACTGACATCGTATGCAAACGTTACAACTGTGACACTGGGACAACTATCATCTTCAGATTCGGCAGATGGTTTGTGAAGAGGTGACTTTGGCAATGACCTCCAAGGAATGAATAATTGTGGAATATTGGTTGAGCTTTCAAATTGGTTATATATATATATTATATCATGTTTAAACCACATATATTATTTTTATGCATTGGCAAAGGTTTAATATTAAACTCTGCTTCGGGGTGGGACTTGTCCCCCGTGCAGGGGTTCGGGGGGCCTAATCCCCCTCGGCTGGGGGGTCTAGAGGCTAGCGGTCCCTAGGCGAGGGCTCGGGGGCAACGCCCCCGAAGCTAAAAATAGATGTAAAATTGCCTTGTAAAAGTATAGTAATTTCTAGTCAATCTGGGCCATTCATTAGGCGGATAATCTGACGGTAGAAGTTATGTTTTATTTATGGTTTTTTGCCCTAGAAGGCAACCCCTCGCTATATATGAGGGAATTATATTGCGTCTATGTAGATCTATATTCTGAGTGAGTAAGAGAGAGGAGATTGAGAGTGAAGAAGGTGTTACAATGGATCTGCTGTAGGTTGTATCTCTTCAGTTTGCTGGATAATATAATAAAAGAAGGACTGGCTGTTTCTCTATGGACATAGCCCAAATTGGGTGAATCACATATATCTGTGTCTCTCTTGTTTTATGCGTTTTCTGTGTTTATATTTCTGTAATATTTTATGTGTTCCATTGCTCTGTAATATATAACTTTCTAACAGACTTGAAGACCATGCCAACCTTCATGTATTTAACCTTCAGTGTGAACGAAGGGTGGAGAATTAAAACTTAAACTGTGTTTATCACCTTAATTAATGATTAACATTAATTAAGTAGTAGTTTTGGTGATGCTTCCAGCTATGTCAAAATTCCTATTTTTGGAAATTTAACTAGTAGTTCTTCCATATTTGGTGGAGGAAATGTAGGAAAATTTGGTTTTGCCATAATTGAGGCAATTCTTAGCCAAATTTTGAAACAGAATAGTCATTTTTGGCTTATTGGCATGCTAGGTACCAATTTGAGCATGTTGCAGAGGCAGAAGAGGTCATATACAGGTGTTTTCTGTCACTTGAATATTTTTGAAGGTCGGGGCCACCAGGTGTTGGAGGCCATTCCCAGAGCAACGATAACCAAATTGAGTAAAAAAAATAGTCATTTATAATAGATTTGAATGTTTTAAACTCATTGGAATAGGTTACAAGAGCATTGGATGCATGTAATAGAAATTTGAGCACTATTGAAGCTAATACAAAGGCCCACACTATGAAGTTGGACCAAGGAGATGTAGCCCAAGAGGGGTGAACTCCTTCATCAAAACACTGTGTTAATGTGTATCTTTGATGGTTTGTTGTATTTTACATGTTTTCTATTCATTATTAGTTTCTGAATCTATTTTTCTCATGAATTTCTTGTTTAACTTAAGGAAATTTACCTGTTTGTAAGAACCAACAACGAAGGAAACCTCAACGCAAAAAGCAAGAAGCAAGCACATGTTTATTAATCTGTAATTGTTATTAGCACAACAAAACTAATCATGATGATGATGATGATGATGATGGTTAACGTCCACTGAGACCAAATTGGTCTATCGGACCTATAATTTCTTAATTTCTAATTGTCTGACTCCTTGTCTTTCTTGGCAAGATTGGTGATGTAGCTTTCTTTTTCTTCTTTATGGTCTTCCAACTTCCTTTATCTTGTATCTCCTTCATCTCTTCTAGTTCTCGGGACATTGGTGTATTAGCTTCGCGATCTATTGTGTTCGTCCTTTTGGAGATAGTCGGAGAATGAGCGTTATTTGAAACCTCATAACTGTCGATGCTTGAGGGGTTGTTGAGTTCACCTTTTTGTTGTTGGGCGGGGCTTTCCCCCTACTTGTCTTGAGAGTTGTTTCTATCTTGCCCGATTTCTTGTAATTCAGAGTTTTCTCGAGAGTATTCTTCTTGCATGACAGTGTAGTGTTCTTTTTGTGCTCCTT
>APFE030421878.1:0-14449 GCA_000404065.3 Pinus taeda | reverse complement strand
TTGAGATAAGGAGTTGGAACACTGGCAGAATCAATTGCATGAAGTATCTACTCTATGTTGTAATATGATGACCATGTCATTATGCTATGTATCATCGGAGGTAAGGAATTTTGCCTACTATGATGGTTTAACTAATGTCGATAACATTTTGGATGCATTCGAAAGGTAAGTGCAAGAGAAGCATTGTTTCCAGGCCCTAGATTGGGTGTTGTGCGCTATAACTATGAGATGGTGGACTACGCACAAGGACAATTTTAATGATTGGTACGTATATCAAAAGATGATGAGATTGTGATTTGGTCACCCAGAAGTGCAGCTAACAAAGAAATGTGATGGAAGGGATGATCCATTCGATCACCTGGCCAAATGGACTAAGGTTTATGGAGAGGAGCCTCAGCCTGAATAGGTGCATTTGTTTTTTCATACTTTTGATGTAATACAATTGAACTAGTACCTAGAAATATAGCTCTACATTGACATTGAAGAATGGGATGTTTTGTGACAACGATTCTTGCTGATGTTTAGCTTTGAGAATCTGTTTGAGAGTATTAAGGAGGAATTGTAGGAAGTTAAGGCAGTAATCTTCAAAGTACCACAGGATCCCTTGGACTTAATTCCACCAGATTGGACCACCTAGCTAAGCCACGTAATGGAGTGCTACAATGTGACTATCGAAGAAGAGTATGAGAACCCAAGGAAAATTATAATCCGAGAGACTGAAGGTCACTACAAAGTTGAAGGACCACAAATTGAAAATTCAGTTATCACAACACAACTGAAAACAAAACAACTGAACATTGGGATAGATGTAGAGCCAAAGTTTGCAAAGATTGGGGACTACTAGGATGATGCAACAGTGGATAAGATTGGTAAATTGCTATGTAAATAATAGGACTTGTTCCCTAATAAATTCCCAAACCTGAAGGGGATAATAGGGGACCTAGGAGTCATGAAAATTACATTGAAACCAAATGTGAAGATGATCAAGTAGAGGCCTTAACGTCTCAGTCTGAAGTATAAAGAAAGGGTCCATTTAGAGTTGGATAAAATGCTTATGGTGGGCATCATTGAACCAGTATAAGAGTCTCATTGGGTAAGCCCAATGGTAGTTCAACACAAGAAACAAAAAGATGAAATAAGGATATGTGTAGATGTTAGGAAGTTGAAAGACACTTGCGTACATGATCCATTTCAAACTTCATTCACTCATGAGGTGCTAGACAATGTAGGAGGACAAGAGGCATATTCATTCACCGATGGGTTCTTGGGGTACCATTAGATCTAGACTATGCTAGAGGATAGAAGTAATATGACTTTAGTGACTTAATGGGGATGCTTTTAGTATATGGTGATTCGATTTGGACTAAAGAACGCGTTGATGATCTTCTCGCGTGTAGTCATTACGGTGTTTCAGGATTTCGTTCACAAGTTTTTTGAGGTATACTTCGATGATTGGATGGTGTTTTGGTTGGTAAAGTACAACGTAGATATTCTACGCTTGATGTTGCATACATGCCAGAGGTACCAGATCGTGCTCAATTTGAACAAATGCTTGTTTTGTGTCCCTTTTGGGATCTTGCTATGTTTCATGATAGGCAGACAAGGATTCACGTTAGATCTTGCTAAGATCATGATCATAATTAATTTGGAGGCACGAAGAAGTGTGAAATAGCTGCGTGCAATGTTGGGGCATACAAGATACTATAGAAAGTTCATCAAAAGCTATGACCATATTACCACGCCAATGGAAAAGCTACTAAAGGAGGATGTTACGTTTGATTTGAATGAAGAGTGTCAATAAAGCTTCAATGTGTTGAAAGAAAAGATAGTCACCACATAGATCCTAGTCTTCCCACATTGGAAGAAGGAATTTCATGTGTATGTCAAAGCGTCATGTATTGCGCTCGAGGCAGTACTAACACAAGCCGGTGAGGGAGAACTAGATCGTCCTATAGCGTTCGCAAATAGGATGTTTTCGAAAGCTGGGAAAAATTATTCAACAACAGGGCATGAAGGGTTGGCCATGGTGTACGCGCTCGAGGAGTCCATACACTACTTGCTAGGTGGACACTTTAAGATGTATACAAACTATTCTGCATTGAAGTACTTGGTGAACAAGCCTGTGTTGGGGGGGAGGATATATGAGATGGCTAATGATGTTCGAGGAATATGACTTCAAAGGACCAAACCATCTATCGTGCATTGAAATAGGAGAGGAGCCTACAAATTTAGACAAAGGACCGCCTCACACATAGCTCTTTGCAGTGTGTGTTGCAGACAATAAATTTTTGGATATCATACACTTCCAGGTGATGAGAACAATGCTGGAAGGGTATACTGGTCAACAAAAGAAGGAGCTAGTGGTGCACACAATAGACTTTTATGTCATTGCATGGAATTTATATAAAATGGGCTTAGATTAAATTCTGTGATGTTATGTACCTGACTTTGAATGAAAGAACATCCTTGTTGAAGCTCATGGAGGAGCTGCAGGAGGATATTATGCAGGAAAAACAACAACGCAAAATATTTTACGCATGGGGTAATGGTTGGTGATGCTTCATAAGGATTCAAGGGCTTGTTCTAAGGCATGTGATGCATGTCAGAGGATGGGTAGGTCATCGTGGAGGGATGAGATGCCTCTAAATCCGCAGATGTCATTGTAGCTGTTTCAAAAGTGGGTGATTGATTTTGTAGGACCAATTCAGCCTCCACAAAAGAAGATGGGTTTGTGGTAAATCATCACCTCGACTAAATATTTGACTAGGTGGGTGAAGGCACATCTTGTGAAGGATTTTACAGGGGAAACAACAAGAATGTTCATTTTTGAGTATGTACTGACTAGATTTTCTTTCCTGAATATTTTGATGAGCGATTGTGGTACGCATTTTCTCAATGAAACAATCAATGCATTGATGAAGGAGTTGCAAGCTTATCATCAGAAGAGTCTGCCATATCACTCATAGGCTAATGGGATGGTGGAAGAGTTTAATAAGATATTGGATAACATGGTGATGAAGGTCTGCAATGCATAAAGGAATGACTGGGGTGTGCACATACTCTCGGTGCTATGGGATTATAGGATGACTTGCAAAAAGTTGATTAGACAAATGCCTTTTTCGTTGGTTTATGGCATAGAGGTTGTGATGCCGATGGAGTATATTATACCTAATCTATGCATAGTTGCATTTAAAAGAATGGTAGATCATGGAGCCTTGAAGAAAAGCCTCGCGCAGCTAACAGAGCTCGAAGAAGATATATTTTTGGTTGGATTCCATTCGCAAGTTCAAAAGGAGCATGAAAAGGCATGGAAAAATCAACACATCAAACTACCCACCTTTAAGGTAAATGATTTAGAGTTATTATATGATGGCAAGTTTGATAAATTTCTAAGAAAAATTTAGATGCATTGGCTAGGGCCCTATGTCATCAAGGAGATTACCGATGGTGCAGTAATTTAGTTGGTGAAGTTGAATGGAGAGCCATTTTCAAAGAAGGTGAATGGAATTTGATTGAAGCCATACACTAGGGATCTGGCTAGATCGCTATATGGAGGAGGCAGAGTCTTAGCATTCTAGGCAGCTGAAAGGAGGCACAGGAATATAAACTACACTGCCTTGGTTTTAGAGTTACACAACTAGGGAGCTACGCGGAAGGGAGAAATGTCACAGTATTGGTGGAAGCTGTTGAGTATCAAAGAATGTATGTTTCGATGCTTATTTTAGTATCTTTTCATTAGAGCTTAAAATCCTTTTGCATTAGAAACTTAGATAATAATGAGGATTTATAACAAAACATGTGAGATTAATAGGAAACGCTGATAATTTCCATTCCTAGATGCAAGAGGGAGGAAAAATGGAAAGTGGCCATCCCAAAGGAAAAGACAAAGATGAGCTAACTGTTTTCCATGTGATGAGAGACCGCAAGCAAAACAGATCAAAACGGATCAACCTAGGAAAGGAAGCAGAGATACCAGCTCGGAGCAGAAAAGGAAAGAAGTGACTCAGGATTAACGATTCTGCGAATCCCTCAGGATCTTAGATCCTGAGGGATCGCTATTTTATCTATTTTCTGTATCTAGATATCTCCGTCATCATCCTTATATAATGGATAGCGTTGTTGGCTAGAAAGGAGAACTTTTTAATGTAATTTCTTTTAAGAAATATCAAGACTATGATCTCTATGTTCTGTTGAAGACTTGAGTTACTGTAATTCTACTTCATGCATTAATACAGACTTGGTTACTCTTTTATTTGTGAGCCTAGATCAATCTTAAGTGGTGTACCCCTGGAGGCTAAGGGCCCAGCCCTGGAGGACACTTGCTCTTGTACCATTACGCATGGTTTCTGTGTGGTTTGTTTATAGATGTGATCTGGTAATCTCTTGTGCTTTAAGGACGTTTATATTATATGCTCTGTTATGTTTCATTCATTTAATGTTCCTGCAAACAAAAGTCTTATATTGACACTGTATCATGTTACCAATCCTTTAAGTGTTGATTAATCTCTACAGGATACTGTCATTCCATTACAGAGTTTATTGCGATTTTGCTTTAGCATTACAGCAGTTATCTTGAAAAGTATGATTTCACATGATTATTGAATCCTTGAATGTTACTATTTTCATCTTGAGATGCAATCGTATGCTTTTATTTAGAGCAATAACAAAATCGGATTAAGCACGTTGTGTTTCTATGGTTTTAATCGATAGTGATGTTCCATAGTATGTGTACATCTTTTAAGAGTGAAGGATTGATGTTTTGATTGGAGTGATTAAACAGAGTTACAGCTTGACGAACTTGGTTACTGCTTATTTCAAATACTGTTCCATTTTAGTTGTTGTTCCAATTCTGAATTGATGTTCCATTTAGTTGTTGTTCCATTTAAATTGTTGTTCCATTTCAATTGTTGTTCCATTTCAAGATTGTTGATTTGTTGTTTTATCTACTTGCCATTTCTTAAGGACGTTCTCAGGCTATAGTGAGCATCAGCATCTGCTACCTGGCTCCCAGACCTTTGATCTACTCCCATCAGTTATGAAAGGGATGGGTTATTGCTACCGAACCCTTGGCTGATGTGCTGTTCTATTTCATTGCTATTTCCTTTACTTGTCGTTTCATTTCTATTCATTAAGGATGATCTCAGGCTGTAGTGAGCGCCAGCATATGCTACCTGGCTCCCAGACCTCAGATATGTTATCATCAGTTATGAAAAGGATGGGTTATTTTTACCGAACCTTTGACTAATGCAATGCTTGGTGTGATTTAGCCTTTTGAAGTAGTTAAGTTGTAGACACGCATCTATTTACTTTTGTAGCTTTTAAACAGTCGTACTACGAGCATTACTCTCATAAGTGCTAAGCCTCAAACTGAGACACTCTTTGAAATAGAAAGATGTTCTCAGATTGACATATTAATGTGAGGTAACTAGAGGTGAAAGAGACCCTTTTTATAGCTCTACATTTTGGCGTCGTTGCCGGGGAAAGAGTGTAGCCATTTATTTTTTCAGGGTAATGTACGAACCTGCTAGGGAAGAATTGGGTTTTGAAAACGGAAGGTAAGAACCTACGTACGGAGCATGTAAAAGACCTTCTCCTTTGCCTACTTTCCTGCAGATTTTCTGCTATCTGCATAAGAAGGATTTAGTAGTTAAACTGAGTGCATGACTAAGCAGAAAAAGCCGGAGAAAAATCCCAAACGTGTACCAAAGCCATAAAAAGCTAAGGGGCCGGTGAACCTTGATATATATATACATATCCCATCTATCCAAGTAAAACTCATCCATCATGTCACTAAAAATATGGAAAATCCCACAAAATCATAAAACTACCCTATTTCCTAGGGATTTGCTGAATGAGTGGTCCTATTTGACCATCTCTGACTGGGCGTGTTTAAGCTTGGGTTGTTCGAACCAATAGGATTTAGTTCAATATTAGTTCCCAAGCTTTCTAGAAATGTGTCCATCTCGTGCCCAAGTGTCCTGCAAATATGACATCCATGAAGCCATTATGGGAATTTCTAATTCTATCCAAAAATGCACTTAAAATTCAATTTTCGTAAAAATATCTAAAAATAGAAAAACTAAATTTATATACCTGAATATGCATAAATACATCAAAATGGGGTGTATGTGATGGAAATTTCATGGAAAATATAGAAATTAAGTGTGTTTTCTTAAGCAAAAGTGGACCAAAAACGAGAGCCAACATCTCCCCCTCGCTGATTCACAAGCATGTCCTCATGTTAGTTTCTTTCTCTTGGATATTTTGACCTCTACTGTAAACCATATGCCTGGTCCTAATGCTTCTATATTTGTTGGTTCTAGTGGACAATCTATCCCCTTGTACTGTTCTTCCTTGTAACTGACAGCTTTAACCTTTTGTTTCTCATACTTTGCTTTTCTGCATGTTTTTATCGTTGAGCCACTTGAAATCCTGTTTGCAAAGAATATCATTCTTTCTTTTCAGTTTTCCTACCTCATTTAGTTTTTCATTTTCCCTGACCAACTTTACATTATTATTCTTATATGCTTTGTGTTGTTTCTTCAAGTGCTTCTCTAATATCCTTTTTATTTCTAATTGATCTGCCAGTTCTTTCATCTTACTCAGTTGCAACTCTTTTTCTAGTTCCAGTGTATCCTTGCCAAATTATGTGGCCTCTACATTATCAAAGTATGATTCTTTTTCCAATGCTTCTTTTTCCAATCTTTCAATTATGCTTCTACTTGTTTCCCTGTATAAAGTGTCTCTACAATCTGTACTTCGGGATTTTTTCTACTTGTCTCTGTTGGGCTCTTTCTCCTATGCCTCTTAGGAGTGGATATGATGGATGCCTCCTTCTCAATCATGATAGTATTGTGTTACTTCTTAGATTGATTTCTTAGATAGAGGGGTGAATTCATTATGCCTCTAGTTTACTGAACTGTTTTGTACTTCTCTTATATGGCATTTTCTTCATGTTGATTTTGGACTAAAAATTATTTCCAAACTAAAAATTATTTCTAGGCTATATCCTCATATTTAGAACCAGATCAATTTTTATGGTATAAAGGACTTTTTTCTCATAAAACACTTGTCACTTGGTCAATTTTCATAGAAGAAATGATAGAACATTATGAGGATACAAAGAGTAACACCTTCTTTATCCAATTGATAAATTTTGAACAAAAGGGTTCAATGGCAGAGCACATTGAGAACATCCAAAAATTGAATATATGGGTAAATGATATTCTAGAGAAGAAAATGGTTAATGTCTTCATAGGGACTTTAAATGATAACATTGAACATGAGGTTCATCTTTGGGAACCTGATTCATTGGACAAGGCATTCACGATGGCAAGAAAAATTGAAAGTGAAATTATGGAAACAAGAAATCCCGCTACTCACGACTATAATTATGGAAGTGTTTTTTCTCGTAGCCTTCCACAAACTACAAGGTTTACACCATAACAATTAGAAGAAAAAAGAGAAAAAGGGCTTTGTTACAATTGTGATAGAAAATACACTAAAGGTCGTAAGTGTTCTCAGAAGAAATTATTTTACATAGATTATGAAGATGAGTAAGAAAAGGATCTACAAACATCAAAAGAAGAGGATATACACTAGAAACCCAACCCAGAGAAAGAAGAAATGAATCTGACCATATCTTGTAAAGCATGGAAAGAATTACCACTCCTCAAACTCTCAAGATAGAAGGACATATCAATAAGAGAAAGCTTCAAGAAGTGAAAGATCACATCCAGAAAGAAGAAACGAATCTGACCATATCTTGTAATGCATTGGTTAGAATTACCACTCCTCAAATTATCAATATAGAAGGACATATCAAGAAGAAAAATGTTTAAGAATTGAAAGATCACATCGAGCATCAAGAAATGAATCTCACCATATCTTGTAATGCATTGGAATAAATTACTGCTCCTCAAACTATCAAGATAGAAGGACATATCAAGAAGAAAAAGGTAAGAGTGTTGATTGATTCGGGTAGTACCCATAATTTTATTCATCGTAAAATAGCTAAGGAATTGAATTACTTCCTATATCCAGCACCAGAGTGTCAAGTGATGGTTTCAAGTGAAGGAACCATAAAGTTCTCAATGTTCCATAATATCCAGCTATCCATGGGAGAATATGTATTGAATAGCCTGATTCTTTCCATTCAAATGGGTGGTGCTAATGTTTTACTAGGAGTCCAATGGCTACAAGCTTTGGCCACGATAGTTTTTAATTTTGAAGAAATTTTATTGAATTTTTTTGGGAAGGAAATGAAGTTGAATTGAGGGGTATTGAAGGGAAACCTAGAAAGATAATAAACTCTAACAACATGAAAAAGCTTCTAAATAAAGAACAACATGGTGTAATTGCACAATTATGTTCACTAGAGGATCCCACATCGAAATCATGTATTTCTTCAGATCTTCAAAACGTTTTGGACAATCATTCCAAGGTATTAGAGGCTCCCAAAGGCCTCCCACCTATTCGTGATCATTATTGTACTATTCATTTGATTCCAGGAAGTGTTCCTCCAACCATCAGGCCTTCCAAATATCCATATGCCCAAAGGAGTGGGAACTCATTCAAAAGTTGCAGAAGATCCCAGTTCAAACAATATTGCGAGTACATGACAAGGAAGGAAAAGTCATATTGGAAGCTGAAGTAGTCGCGGAATTGAGAAATTGATACCTACGAAATATATCAATTTCAGAGTATCTCATCAAGTGGAAGAAATTAGCCGCTGAAGATTCCACATGGGAGGACAAGAATTTATACAGAAGCATCAAGAACTAGTGAAACGTTGAGGACAATAACTTATGAATGAGAGGGGCATGTTAGGTCCCTATACTAATAATGTAACTCCTTATTGTTATTAGTATAACACCCTTATTATGTTGTTGTGCCCCATAGAAGCCCACTTTTGTTATTACTGTGCCCTCAAATTATTATTGTTATCTCGAATCTGATTATATTATGGCCCCTTAGACTTCTATATATAGAAAGGAGGCATTTTCATTTGTATCATCCAAGAATTGTTCATTTGTGTAATGTAAAGTAGGTTTCCCCCTTGAAGAGCCTTATTTCCAAGGCATTCATCTATCTTTTCTATCTTTTTTGTGTTGGTTTCGTAAGATATACATCCATATTTTTAAGGAATATATAACATAACATTTAACACCTATTTTATATAAGAAATATAACATATAAAAATTTAACAATATATCGAACATAACAATAAAAATACAAAAATATAACAAGAAATATAATCTAAAAAAGCTTAATTAATGACATGTATATATATAATGGAATTGATACACAAAAAAAACAATTCAAAAAAGTACAAGTCATTGTTTCCTTAAATTCAAGACAAGATAATACATATGCTATAAAATTATGGTTCAATATTGTAACTTCTATGAAAAAATATCTACATTTAATAAAATTTCGTGTGTTCCATTCATATGAAATATGTTAGTGCCAAAATGTTAGGAATTGTATCATGACAATTTATCGATAGTTTCCATTGTCATAGATTTTTCCTACTTTTTACTTCTTGCCACTGCAACAGAGCTACTATGACCAAATGGCTATATTTGGCACATATAACATTTGGTTGGTAGTTTGGAAAAATAATGTGTTTTTTACATTTCTTTACATCAAAGAAATTCCCCAAGAGTAGCGTTGAAATAAATAGATATGTATAATTTCAAGCAAGAGCACTTTTGTTCTTGAACCGAGAATATATTTATCATTTTCTCTGTTCTGATGGAGTACAAACCTCTTGTTCCATGGATTGGTTGACAATTATTTGGCATCAATCTATCAACCTCACCTATGAAATATTTCAAAAGTGCCTTCTTGACAAAAAATATCAGGTAATGAAATTTAGTGATTTTTAAATATATCATTGTGATAGAAAGACACGTGTACATATATTAGAACTGCGAATATATTACAACTACATATACATCTACCTGTGCACATGACTGATCCATGGATTCGATACATGCCTTGAATTTTGATTGCATTAGTTAACAACATCATATGAATCTAGAAGTCAAAAATCATTTTGATTCAATTGATGCCAACTAAGTGCAAGTTTTATGCATGCCTCAACACCATCAAGGTGTCCTTTCCCACGAGTTGTCTCAAATAAATTCCATGTATTACACATGTTATTTTTTTATGAAGGTAAGTCAACGAAAGGAATGTTCATGATGATTTAAATTGACCAAAACATCCATTTGAACATACCCAATGTTATTTAAAAGTGATTTGTTGTTCTTTTAAATTCTTATAAATAATATGAAAACAATGTTGAAAAAAACATGTATCATGCATATGATCATCACTAATGTGGAAATGACGCTCTTTAATCACTTCACAATTATGTTCATTACTATCAAAGCCATCAATACCAAGCTTTGAATTCCTATATAAAAAAATATTGCTATAAATACCTGGTCTGAATGATAATATACACTTTGTACTTGCATTTGTAGAACAAATGTGTAATTCTTAGTAAAATCAACAACTCACAATATTATTTCATTTGGGAACACATTGCATGATTGTTTGAATTGTAAGTCCAGGAATTTTTCGATATGAGAGTTCTCAATATATTTACATATTTGTTCCCTATTGGAGGAGCTAGTTGGCTCAACTGACTAGCCCAAAGTTATGTCTACAAATTTGCAATGTAATGAAGGCTAACTAATGATAAACTAAGTAACATGTTTGGTAAGAAGGTCATACTAGAATAATTGTCCCAACAGTCTATATATATTTTTTTCTATATACGATTTAATAGTTATGGTTTTGATTTTTTCATATAATAAGATATATTTGTGCTCTTCTAATGATTCTACATTACTATGTCTCTTTACATATCTGTATATGTTTATCATGTGTTTACTTGATGTCGGTGTACTAGTAATTTTGCACACTTTTTGCTAGATTACAATATTTGTTCCATCTCTAATAGTTAGAAATCGAGTTACAAAACATGAGAGAATAAATGTTAACATTATATGAGATACATTTATGTTGGGAGGCAAAGATCAATAATTAGTTGAAGAACGACACAGAAGCAAGAGCTAATTTATTATGGAAGCACATGAATGATTTACATAAGATTCCCCATTCGAAATCAATAATTACCTTGACCATGTTTTCCATTGGAAAACCTCAAAGAAAAATTGACGCTTGGATGTTACTCAAATTGTCAAACAAAAATCGAACGGATTTACATGAGTGGCTAGAGTACATTCTCAAAGATTATTATGAAGAGAAAGAAATAGAATACCAAACCTCAATATAATGTATAGAGACTAGATTCTATGATGACTTGCAAAAAAAATTCTTTTGCACAATCCCTACACTTTTACAGAATTTCCTTCTTGAAAAGGGTATAGGACATATTGTTAAGTACAAAAAATCGTTAGTGATACTAGCTAATACCGATTAGAATAAACATCAAACCAAGTGGTGAAATTTTATTAATGCTCAGTGTAAAGATACAAAGGAAGTGTGGGATTATTTCATAAGAAAATGATCATTTCCAAGAGATACCTCTCCATGAGATGACACTAAGTCGAGTTGGAATAAGGGGTAATGCATTGTGGGAAGTAAGGAAGAAAAAATAAAAGAAATAAATAATATTGGAGAATTGCATATAACTTACAAGGATGGAATGAAGAAAGTCGAATTCCAGGAAAGAACTAAAAGAAGATAACTGGCCAAATAGTGATCGAGAAAAGAAATAATCATCCCATATCTAAAAAATAGCATAGAATAAGAGACAAAAACACTGAGAGAAAATTGGAGAACCAGAATATGAGAGGAAAATAATGCATAATCATGAGCGTGGGAATGAAGATGCACATAACTCAAAAAATTTGAGGGTGTAGCACAAACTGCATCGATAGAGAATGAAGGTGTACCAATAGCCACTAGAGAGCAACCATATGTCATGGAAGTCAATGACTATTGTCCAGCAATAAGAAAAACAACAACTGTAGTAATAACAAGTCACAACATTTGAGAATTTGTTTAGTCGTAAAATTATTCCAAAACATGTGTAGCCTGATATAATGAACAAAAATAAAGAAATTCCCAAGTGAGAAAAACCTATGACCAAGAACATTAAAATAATAATAATGAAGACAAGAAAATGGCTCAATTCATTGTAGTCTTAAGAAAATGAGGATTAACATGGTTTAAGAAACTCACAAAAAAAACAACTTGTCAAAAAGTGAAATTAAAACTAGTTTTATTACATTATTTAAAGCACAAGATGTCAAGAACCTTGCAACCTAATAATTAAAATAAATCAAGAAAAGACCTAACAAATCTATAAATGAGCATGATAAATGATTCAAAGATTTATCGATCCAGATTCCATATACCATCGATGAACATATTCTAGTTTGATGTCATGTGGTCTCTCTATTACATAAAATATGAGGTCCAATTTGAATGCATGAAGTTAGAAACTATGAAGGGGCATTGAAATTAGCACAACAAATTGAGAAATATGATGATGGCCAATTAACTATATTAACAACTCATAAAAAAATTGGAGCTAAAAGAGACCATTTACAAAACATTACAATGCAATTGGAACTCCAAGAGACTCATCTTTGGTGTACTAATTTCCACATGGAAGGATATATGTAATATACTTGTAAATTTGTAGATTATTTTGATCAATATGATCAAAGAATATAGTTCGACATGTATTTTGACATCTTCCAAGTTGCCTCTAACCAATCGACTAAAGGTTACATTAAAATTGGAAACTAGGTACAAATTCCACATTAGGACAACTCATATGATGGAGATGATTATTTCATTGGATCCATCTTTCGAGATGTCCAATTTTGATATAAATATCATCTCATTCTAGCTAGTAGAAATGGAATTTTGAATTTATTCTCTCTCATGAAAAAATTTTCAAGGTTAGCCTCAATCAAACATATGCTCAAAAGCCGAATAGATGTGCCTCCTCACCCTCCACGAAGTGTATAAATAGGAGTGAGCTCTCTCCTCAATTTTACATCACTTGTCTCATCACATATATCTCTCTCTCCTCTCTTGATTGGTTTTTACAACTTGGAGGCAACCTTCTTTACTTCACAGTTATGAAAGGAGGAAAAATTTGTGGATTGTTTTTCTAGATAAAAATATTATAGGGGAAACATTTACTAGCACTGACCCTTGTTGTTTGACCAATTTTTGACTTTATTTAAGATGAATAATTTTTTTTCTTTTGGAGGTCACATTTATTGGCACAAATATTGAGGATTTTGGGATAGTTTCACCATGGTCGACTTCAGTATTCACTTCAAGATTGACCATAGAAATTATGCCAGTGATTTATCTCTCCTTTTGACTGAACTATTTTGTTTTGAATTTAACTCTCTTAGAAGGTTGAATTGATTTTATATGGACTGAGCTACATGGATGACATTTTGGTGCTAGTTTGACCGGCATTGAGTTTCTAGTTAGGGCTGCATTTGACTATTGTTAACTGTTGATTTTGTCACGAATTGTTTGGGAAAGTTGATTTGATTTTTCTACTCTCTCTCTTTCCTAAAATATTGAAGATTAATAGGAAGATTTCATCAAATGGTTTCCCCATATTGGGGTTTTCCCCTGGCATCCACCGCATCTTTTGTCCTCTTGTCTTCTCTTTTCTTCTACAGATGTTTTTATGTTCTAACTACATTTACTATCAATGTGTTTAAGATAATGTGATTACTACTCGAAATAATATGAAATTTTCATAGGGATGGTAAGGAACATTGAAGTAAATTATGCTAAACCATATAAAATACCATTGTTGTATAAAATTAACATTTTACAATTGCTTAGGTTAAGATGCAACCCAAGAAAGAGTGAGGACAACGAATCACTAAAGGAAGTTGTTCGACAATAACTTGGAACTAGTCCTAATGAGAACTAGATCTTACTTCAAATATGAGGATAAGATTAAGGACAACTATGAGTATCATGCATGGAATGTCTCTAGATATGACATTGGAATAAAATTATGTCATGGACTATGTCAAAGTAAGAGTATTGGAGTTTTGTTCAAATGCATCCGAAGCTGCACAAAAAAAATTAGAAGAAAGGTGAAGTTAAAGCTAATAAAATCATTGCTTATTCTATTCACAAACCTTTGGTTGCCAATATTTCTAATCAGGAAACATTTAAGGTGATGTATGACAAGGTAGTTGGGATGTTCAATGTAAATAATGAAAATGTAGTTCTCTTTATCAAGAACAAGTTGAAATACATCAACATGGATAGAGGAGAATCCATCCAATCCTACTTCATGAGGATTACCGAGATCAAGAATTATCTCCTATCAATTGGAGAAGCCATTGGTGACAGGGATTTCACTCTTATTTCACTTGGAGGCCTTACAATAGAATGGGATGTGTTCAACACTACC